>JANTNT010020454.1:0-13192 GCA_024752375.1 Entacmaea quadricolor | reverse complement strand
GTAGTTCGGGACCCTTGCTACTGTGCACCCTGCTCGCGCACGGCATTTTCATAGAAAATCAAAATATTAGATAAAAGCTGAATCACGTTTTATCACAAAAATGTGTTTTATCGATGTTGTATGTTTAAAAAAACTGCGTGTTGAAGAGGAGTGGTCGCCAAGTCACTAGTACCCAGTCCTCGCCCGCCCAAAACACTAGATTTTTAATAATTTATAGTCTTTTATCGGTCTTAGCGCTTTAATTAGTACGGTGACCTCATGTTTTTATTGAAATTTCAAGTTCGCAATTTTATAAGCTTAAATGAGGGAGAAAAATTTAAACATTATTGGTAGGATTTTTCAGATATTTCCTTTTTTAACTTCAAAAACTGTAAAGATGGGCTAATTTAGGTCCTCAAAAGGGGCTCGTAAAACCGTAAAAACAAAATGCTCGCCGTACGGCATCAAAAAAAATTTTTTTAAAGTATTTTTTTAATGAATAACTCATAAGTTTAAGAAATTTCGAATTTTTCATTTTGCACACCTTAGGCGATTTTTACAGAAGGCCGCTCTTAACTATAGCCAGGGCTTAAAATAACAGCTACCTTGCAATCAGCCTGCAGAATACACTGTGATTTCCCCATCCCCTCCCCCCCATTTTTTCTCCTTCCAAATCCCTTTCCTTCCCCTCCGGACCCTTTCCCCGTTCCCATTTTGGGCCGCTGCGTAGGCTAGAGCGTGGAAGTTTACTAGTTTGAAAGTTTTTCGACGCTGTCAAAAACGGCTCGCGGCGCGCTCAACTGCAAATACTACCGAACCCAAGGAACCATGGTTTTGTAAGACAAATTCGTATGACGACCCAGCCCACAAACGTCTACGACTTCGCCCAGAAACACAAAGGAATGTGAATTGTCGATTTCAAAAAGGGAAGTGTGACCAAAAAATTACTATTACGATCCACCTTAACTTCGGAACGTAAGAACGAACTTCGGAACCCGCTCTTCAAAAGTTATGTGAAACGCGTTGAAAAAAAAAATTGAATTATCACTAAAATGAAAAGCTGACAGGTCAATACCTTTTTTTCTTTTTCTTCTCTCTCTTTGTCAAGCTCTTGCCTCAACTGTGCTTGTACGCAGATTGTTTCTCGTCTTTCAGACTTCATTTTGTCTATTGCTTTCTGTTGGGTGAGTTCCCTGTTACTATCCCGTAGTAAAGACACTTTGGTATCATGTACTTCTTCTTGTAGTTGATCATATCTTGTCCTATAAATGAATGAAAATACAAGATGAGGAAAAGAGAGAAGGAGAGAGGAGGAGGAGGAAGGAGTAAGAGGAGGACGGGGAGGACAAAGAGAAACAAGAGGAGGAGAAAAGAAACGGCAGCAAAAGAAATAAACGGAGATAAAAATCAGAGATAGGAAAGATAAAAAGTAAATTCAGGTGATAATCGCATTGAAAGAAAAATTATAATCTATACTAGGCCTCCGTCTTTTTCAGACCTTGATGTTTGAAAACCCGACCCCATCCCGCGGGACATACCGGTGTATAGCTTATACAATTGAGAGGGAGTACCTCCCGGGGATGATAGGCCTTATTTAACAACAGGTCACATGGTAAGACATTCGCCGTGCTGGATGGCAAGCTGCATACCGGGCAAAAAATTAAAAGCAAAAGATTCTTTTGCCATCCGGCATAGTATCGGTATAGCATCCCGTATAGTCCATATATGGAAGTACCCCCGTACCATGTAACCGGTTGTTGCAAAAGGCCTATTAGTGCAGCAGATATCGTCTCGCCGTGTCCTGATACTCGTACACAACGCCTCACCTTAGAGCCTCGTGCTCCCTTTGTTCGTTCTGTAATTCGCGCACAACTTCAGCATGCTCCTTCTTCAAATCTTCTAATTCAATGTTGAAGGTTTGACTCTGTGCCTCTCCTTTGCTCACAGATAGCTTATATTCGTTCATCTCTTTGCACAGTTTATCATAACACGCTTCTTTATTCAACAGATTCTTCTCCAAAGCCTGGCGAGTCTCTTCCAATTGTTTGCATTTTTCTTGCAATTCTTGCAATGAGTTCTGTAGCTGTTTATTTGATTCTCTCGAAGAACCATGTTCAAGGGTCACCTGTTGAAGTTCCTGCTTGCTAGCTTCGAGTTGAGCACTCAGATTATTGATTTCTGCGAGAGAAATCGAATGTTAAAATAATCCATTGGAATTGCGTTTCGTTTGAACACCACCCTGCGATGACTTGGAGTAGCGTGCGGTGACTTGCGATAACTTTGGACTCGCTCAAATTTCTTCGCAAGTTGAATCGACCTTGCATCTCGTTTGAACGGTACGAACGCAAGCCACGGCAAGTTACCCTGCGTTCTCTGGGCTTTTGTTTCAAAATTATATAAACCGATATCTAAATATTTAAGAACTGAACCACATTTGAACACCCCTTTTTCCAGAAGAAAATTGACATCACTGCAGTCGTTATCGATTTTCGAATGCAACTTCCAATTAAATTATCGAGTCAGGCAATGTGATTTTCCTTAAATCATAAAGTGAAAAAACAGAACACTTTAATTTTTTATTGTATTATGAAAAACAACAGCAGTTGTTTTTCATAATACAATAGATTCCATAAGAAAAAGACAGGGGTGGTGAAAGTGGAAAATCCCGGGGTGGAGGGTGTGAAGGATGCACTAGTCCAAGAAGGAAGATTATTTAAAGTTTTGTCCGAAACAAGAATATAGTGGAGGGACCAGGCAGTACCCCCCTCGCTCGCTCCTGCTTCTTCCCCCCCTGATACACTTGTTAAGCTTGGTACTCACTAGCGACAAATATCATAATCATAGTCATAGTCATAAACAAAAGAAAATATTCGATCATTTTCTTATGATTATGACAGTGTTTAAAGCCTGGTTCTCACTAGCGAAGCAAGCAAACGCAAACATAAACGCAGACTAAAACATAACACAAGTGAGAACAGACACGACGTAAGCGCAAGCTGAAAAAAAAGAAAAACAAAACCTTCCGTTCTCTTGCGCTTGTGATTGCGCTCGCTTTGGTGTTTTCGTCGATAATTTTCAAGCGAGAACACAAAAAAGCAAGCGAGCGCAAGAACAATCAGCCAGAGGATAGTGACGAAAATGAAGAATGCGCTTGAGCATAGCTGGATGTTTGCGTCGCATCTCTTCTCACTTGTGTTGTTTGCGTTTGCATTTATGCTTGCGTTTGCTTGCGTCGCAAGTGAGAACCAGGCTAAAGGGAGATTAGGATGGCCTTAAGGTTACTCCGAATTTGAAATCTTTTACCTCCAAGACATTCTATCTTCTTTTCAAGTTCTTTATTAGCCTGCAGCTCCAGTTCCTTTTTAAGCTTTGTAAGCACTTCATTTTCCTCAACAAGTTTAAGATACTTTTCTCTTGTTTCTTCAGAGTTTTCTGTCTGGTTTTGTGTTCTTGCTGCTTCCAGCTCTTCCTTAGTCTTATGCACTTCTTCTTCCAAAGTAGCCACCTTCAACAATAGACCAGTTTTCGTAAGAGTTGGAAACGTATGGTACCGCGACTATTAAAAGGCTGCGTGACTTTTAAATTGATTCCGTATTCAAGCATTGTGATTGGATAATGTCTGTTTTCTCGCTTTCTGATTGGTCCAAAAATACATTGTTATAGACAAAAGAAATTTCCCAATACAGGGAAGAATACCGTACCAATCGAAAGCTGTTTTTTTATTGCTCCTGTACAGTACCGTTTTTTTTTAGGTTAGGTTTAGTTCTAGTGTTTGGAATATGTCTATTGTTTTTAAACCATCACGAAACTCGTTCCGATCTGGTGCAGGCTTGCTCAATACAGGGCCATAGCAAGGTCAAAAAATGGGGGGCGGGGCGGCTAAGGAGCAAGCACTGTGGGTTCTATGGTTGTCTATGGAAGCTTCGAAATGCCAGTTCCACTGTTCCACTCAAAGAAATATTTGTGATTTACTCATATCAGTTACTTCAAACGCACGGGAGATAAAAATTTTCAAACCCTTCTCACGCTTCTCGTAGTGTGCTTTTGTTTTTTTAAGAAAAAATCTGGGGCGCACAGGTCCCCCGGCTCCTCCTCTTGCTACGGCCCTGATTTTAGTAACAGTGGTAGCAGTTTGTATCATATGCGAAAGGAGCTGTTTGTTGATTCTCTCACTTGCTTCGAGGGTTTTTCTCCGAGTTGTCCGATATTCCTCCCTCAATAAAAATCAACATTTTAAAATTCCATTTTGATTAGTCTCCCCCCGCAGTAGTTTTTAGTGTCGTCACGCAACGTTCTGTGCCCACAGGGAATGTTGCGTGACGACCCTAAAACGACTGCAGGGGAGACTAGAATAATTGAGGGCCAGACTGGAAAGAAACCTACGTCCTTTATCTATTATATCACCGTGAAACAAGGTGTCATTCTGTTAATATACGGGGTTCTCGACATACCAAATAACAGTAAGCGAAATGCGCAAAATACTAAGTTTGTATTATTCATTTCTTCTCTCTCTTTTTTTTTTTCAATCGTCTGATCTTTCAATTTTGTTTTAGCGAGAACACAAGGGTCAGAGGAGAAATACTGGTGCGCGTGCGACATACGTATTTTATTCCTATTCATTCCGAGAGCGTTAGCTTACGACAAAGAGACATCACTTTCAATCCGATTTTGGGATAACAGAAGACAAAATAATCGGAGGTTCTACTAAACCAAACTGTGCCAGCGCATCTAAAACTCATGTCTCTACACCCACTTTTGTCTGCTGACACGCCCACATTCTTATGTGTAATCGATAGTCTAGACTTAGCGCAACTCGAAAATGGAGCCCGACGGCTGGAAATCTGAGCGTGAGAAACAACCGCTAGTAGAAATTCCGAGACAATGAAAAGAATGTGGGTGTGTCAGCAGGTGGTCGTGGGAGCGACATGAATTTTTGACGTGCTTCCACACTTCGGTGAGATCCTTAATATATAATATATTATGTGTAAACGAAATTTCGCACGGGGACGTAAATCACAGGAAAAAACGGGTCCCGCATGCAACTCCTCTGAGCCATGTGGCGACGATGAAGAACGGACAGAAAACGTTAACGGAATGGCCCTAAAGCCTGATTTCCATATGTCGGCGACACGCCTGCGATACCACCGCAGGCACTAGGTTGTCGCAGTCATGCTTACGAAAAGTTGAGTTGAGTTCAAGTCTTACGGCATGCCGGCGGTGTCTTCCGGTGACATATGGAAACCAGGCTTAATGCGACTGGTTGCCCATATTTACAAACCTTATTGCACATGTCAGTATAGTCCTGGTTCATTTGTTCGATGCGTTCCTTGTAATTAGATACTTTCTTATGAGCTTCTAATATATCCTTTTGAATAGATACAGACTAAAAAGAAGAAAAGAAACCATATATAAATACAAATACAGAGCTTCTTACAGTACAACTACTGTAACCGGCAGATTTAAAAACGAGAACCAATCAAGATTTAGAGTGAAAACAATAAATTCCAACTTTAGCCAATCAGGAGCAAGTAAAAAGCCAAGATCTGAATAACGACTTTCAAACAATTTTGACGTTATCAAGAGACCTTGGGAATGAAACACTGATTTGCTGAGTTCAAGATTCTACTGATTGCAATCTCCCATGATTAGCTCAAGTTTTCACTCTAAATCTTGATTGGTTCTCGTTGTCTAAGTTGCTCCGGATACTTTTTGTCGCGCTATAACATCCAATTTCATAATCAGTACCTGACACCCCAACTACTCCAGACGCCTACATGTTAGCTGGTGTTTAGGCTTCCGCTAATCAAGTTATTGCAGTTAGTACTTAGTTTCATTAACAGAAGCTGACAATTGCCCAACGCTAGATTTGTCTGGGTCGTGTAATTATCGAAACAGGTATTCAGGGATTTAAGGCCCTGTTAGGCGACGCACTTTTTCTTGTAACTCGCAAAGCAACGAAAAATTGCTTTGCGAGTTGCAAGAAAAGTAGAACAGCCGTCTACTTTTCGCAACGTTGCGAGCTCAGTTGCAGCGTGTAACACCCCTTTTGCAACTTGTAATGAATTTTCTGTCGTGATCGTTGCGTCGAGAGTTGCAAAAGTGGGCACTATTATTTTTCCTTTGTGAAGTGAAATATTTTACAACCCCAACTCCCCTAAAGGGCTCTTCCATTGGGTTCGCTCCACACACACACACACACTACCACTACATTCAGTATTTACAACACACAATACTCAAACTTCACATGTTGATTTTTATGGAGCCGGGGAACCCGGAGAAAAACCCTCGTAACATAGGAGAGAACAACACATCAGACAAACTCAACTCACACACACGACTATGCACGCGGGGCTCAATCTACGGACCCCTTGCACTAAAGTACTGCGTTAGTGAGAGGACAACGCCATAGCAGCGTAGACCACCTACGGCAAAAATATTTAATTGTCATTGCAAACAAGATAGCCTTTCAGAACACGTTCGTCTACATACATCAGTGATGGCATCAGACAACTCATTCCTGATCTCATCTCTTTCGGTTGTCACTCTGGAAAGAAAAAAAGAAAATTTTTTGGATAGGTTAAAACTAGACTAGTTACAGTACGACCCGGAGAACCAGACACTGAAATATTTTAGGAATGTGCAAAGGCCAATCAGAAACAGTTCCCTAACCGCAAGAGAATACTTATCAAAATTAACGTTTTCAATATCTATTCTGACATTAAACTGAAATGCAAGTGGTACTTACTTCTGAAGGGATTCTTGTAAAGCTTGATTTTCCTTGTTCAATTTTTCCAGCTGCATTACCAACTGACTCTGAAGGAGCAACAAACGACAAAATATGAATTTTACGGATTACAATTGAATGAAAGAAAGAAAGAAAGAATGAATGAATGAGTAAAGTGAAGGATGAATTGCAGTGCGTTCCACATAACTTGACGAAGTTAGTTCCCAAGTTCCGAAGAAGTTCCGAATTTCGCCAACGAAGTTTGCTATGAACGTCCGAAGTACAGGTCGAACTTCGGAACTTGGGAACGAACTTGTGAACCAATGTGATCACTGGTTCTCGTTAACAAACCATTTCTGTAGTTACTGAACACTAAATGTACTCGTATCAGTTAATGAATTGTCAGATCATCCAATTTTTTTTTTAGGATTTGAAAGGTATTATAAAAACTATTTGAATACTACGGATGTCAGCGAACTGCCGAACCGAGACAAAAAAAACACGTTACGTTTTAGTCTCAAAACGTCTACGTTTTTGTCTGCATTCCTTTTTGCACGTGGCTTTTTTTGCGTTCTCATGCGAAATATGGCATAAGAAAAGAATATCGCACAAAAAATGCCACGTGCAAAAAGGAATGCAGACAAAAACGTAGACGTTTTGAGACTAAATCGTAACGTGTTTTTTTTTGTCTCGGTTCGGCAGTTCGCTGACATCCGTAGTATTGAATAAAAAAAATCGACAAGATAATTCAAACGAACCCATCCTGATACCTTAAAAAGACGATGGGTGTGCTTCCCAAACGTTCAGAAATATGGCAATGTGTCCCCTTCCCCCAAAAAGAAAATTTAGGAACTCACTTCAGTTCATACTCGTTGCGCAGAAATAAACGAAATGCCAAAGGTACTTAATTATACACAGGGTACATAATAAGCCTCATTTCTGTGTTGGTAACAAAAGATCACTTGGAAGATTCTATTGTTTTGTTTGATTGTGAGGCTTGTAATATACCTTGCTTCTAATTAATGCTTCTCATTTTTATTTAAACGACGACACATTGTGGCAGCAACATCTCTTATTGCCTCGTTTTGCTACGTGCCAAACATTGTGGCAGACACCCGGGCAGACAAATTTTGTATCCAGGAGAAATGAGAAATGCAGAACCCTTTGTTGTGTTCACACCGAGCAAAACAATGTTGCGGTGTTTTGCCACGATGAGCAACATCGGAGGACACAATGGTGCTAACAAAATGTGTCGTCGTTTTGCCAGGGCCTTACCTTTTTACTCTCTTCTTCACATTCTTTTATTTTTCCTTCCTCTTGTCCTTCTCTTATTTCATGCAGCTCTTGTTTTGCAGCATTCAGTTCTTCTTCCACGAGTCCCATATTTCTTCGCAGATCGTTTATTTCCTGTTCTTTGTTTCGTCCAAGTTCCTCATATTCCTCAATTAAAGTCTTTTTTTCAAGCTCAAATCCTGCGGCCCTACTTGCGTCACTCTCAGCAACCACCAGACGTTCTTTAAGATCAGTGACTTCTTCGAAAAGCTCAGAAATAGTGGCATTACTGTTCGAAACCCTTTCCTCTAACATTTTCCTCAAAGACTCACTTTCCTCTCTGCTTTCTTCCTCCAGTTCAATGACATTTTTGTTCACTAGCTCAAGCTCTTTCATCAAGGTAGAAATTTCAGAATCCTTTTCTAATAGAAGGCATTTGAACTCCTCTTGAAGACAAGCCCTTTCGCTTTCAACATCGACCATGCTATCTTTCAGATCAAGGATCAACTGTTCCATATCTTCTCTCTCCTTGATTAAAATCGTCCTTTCGCTTTCCAGCTCTTCTTTCAGCGAGGATTCTCTTTCCTTCAGATTTTTGCTTTCATTTGAGAACTTTTCTTTGAGTTTCACCTCGTTCTCAAGATTTAGTTTGAGTTCTGTCATCTCGTTCATAGCGTCTTCCAACTTTTGTTCATAATTTCTTACTTGCTCCTCGAAGGATAATTTGTTTTCAGTCAACCTAACTGTCAGGATTTCACTCTCTTCCAGACGTGATTTTAGGGCAACATTTTCAATCTTCAATTCATTAATTTCTCCTTGTAGCTCCTCTGCACAACCGTTTACCAGATTACACTCGTTTTCTAAGGCAGACACCCGTTCCCGCAGCTCTATTAATCAAATTGATGCATTTTTAGTATCGAAAGAACAAACGGAACGTTGAAAACAATCATGCTTTTTGCAGAGCTGCCAAGGTTTTTGTCAGCAATAACGATTAATTACACAATGGTTGATACAGGATTTTTGAAGGGGTGGGGTCCATACAGGATTTTTGAAAGGGTGGGGTCCATACAGGATTTTTGAAGGGGTGGGGTCCATACAGGATTTTTGAAGGGGTGGGGTCCATACAGGATTTTTGAAGGGGTGTGGTCCATTCAGGATTTTTTGAAAGGGGTCCAAAACCTTCTTACAACAGGGACGTCTTTTTTTTCGTCATAAAGACAAGATAAAAAGGGGGGGTTAAAAAAGTTGACTGGGGGGTCCGGTACTTCTCGACCTTTCCCCTGCATTGACCCTTGTCTATAAAAGATTTGAAAAAATTTATTCCAAGCCCAACCTTAGGAGCTCCCACAGAGTTAGGGTTTACTTATTATCTTTGGGGAATTCTAAGGCGCCTGAACTGCTACTTAACGTTCTTAAGTACAAGAAGCATACCTTTATTTTCTGCCTGTAATTTTCCATCTTCCAGAGTCTTATCAAATGAACTTATTTTTTCCTATTGAATTAAGATATACATACATTTTTTCTTCAGAAAAGAGTACATTAAAGTCAACAGTGAAAGATATTCGATTGTCAACAAAATAAACAAAAAACCCTGAGGTACTCTACCTGTAGTGCTGCCTTTTCAGTGTTTGCAGCTTTTATTTCTCCTACAGCATAATGAAGTTTCTGCGAAAAAGAAAAATGGAGTTATAACATACTTTTGACAAGCAGTTTTTCTATTGGTCTGACATTTGTATGGTATGGTGCAAGTATAGCAAAAAAGCAGCAGCAACAACAACAACAGAATGTTACTGAGGATTTACTGGTTACAAGACATCCAAAAATTACAGATGTGCCATCCTTAAAGGCTTTGCTGTTCGTCCAAATGGCCAACCAACAATAAAATATGCTAGAAAATTAATCGGTTTGTCACTAGCTTAATCATAGGGCTCAGAAAAAAATTCCGAGTCCACCTGAAGGGAATTGAACTCATCACCTTCCGGATACAGGTCAGATGCTCTACCACTGAGCTACAAGGAGACTTAAGTGGTTTGGTCATTTATCTGGGTTGATATGGTATAAATATATGTCTTTTCTATTTACCTCTGTCAAAAATACAACAGATTTAATTATTCAACTAGATTGCGAGATTGGTTGCAGCGTGCAATGTTGCAGCGTTTCTGCAACTTTATAAGTTGAAACTAAAGACGTTTCCAACGACTTTGCTGTTTATATTTTGGTTTGTACTTGTGGCTTTCAAGCTACTCGAACAAAGCAAGCGACATTCTTTGTCACATCTGCTGACTACTAGATGACTTTACAGGTTCATTTTTTGTGTCAATGAAGTCTATATTCATCAATTCTAAGGTATGTTCTTCAAGTTCGTTATTTTCTTCTTTTTCTTTTTACCGTCATAAAGCATATTCTAGAAATTTAAATTGTTTTATGCCGTTAAGCTCATCTCGGCGACTCGACTGGGCTATTTTCGACTGTTGTTTTGTAAATTAAACTTTTTTTGTCGATAAATTTCATTTCTGTAGCAAAAAGTTTACTGTTTCTTTACTGGAGAAATAAGCTTACTTAAATCAAAATCTGGAAGAATTCTTCCTTACTGAACTTAGATTTGTAGATGTCAAAATCTGTTTAAAAACCAATCAATTTAAGCTTATGAAATATTCAACAAAATGCTCCGGAAAAAGTCGGTGCAGTCGCTCATATTAATATTTTTTCCATTCACATGGATAACAATTCCCGGAATTATACTTTTCACTATTATTGAAGATTAAAATCACAGAAAAAAATATTTTTAACTTATAACCAAGCAAAAAGATTTAATCGATGGTCAGAGATGCGAGAAGATGTTTACTCTTCGGCATGTCAGCCATAAATGAGGATATCCCGTCATCCTTTCCGGACCCCAAATCCGTATCGTAACCGTAATCGTATCGTAAGTCGTATCGAGTTCTTTCACACTCATACGAAAACCGCTCTAATAGTCGTTTTGTTCATTTTCGCGTGCGCGCATACGTTGGTAAATAAATCCTTCAATACCATGAAAGACACTAAAAACGACCACAGAGCGGTTTTCGTATGAGTGAGAAATGTACCGTACCATGGACTCTTAAATGGCTTCCGTCATCAAGCTTTGTGATTGGATGGTGTCCGTTTTCTCGCTTTCTGATTGGTTTAGCGCGGAAGCCATTTAAGAGTTACGATACCGTACGAAAACTGCTTCAAGTACTTGACTTACCATTTCAAGGTCAGATTTCTCATTTATTAAGCTTTCCAAGTTATTGTTACTTTGATCGATAAATTCCTTTAAAAATGTAATTAAAAAGTAATGTTAAATATTCGTATCTTCCTATTATAATGCTGTTAATGCTAATATCACAAAAAAGTAAAGATGTAAAAGCGTTTACAAAGAGAAGCTAGATGAAAAGTAAGTATCATTAACATGATCACTTTTATTCCCTTGGGAATCATTACAGACCACCTATAGTAAACATCATCCAACATGACCACCACTTATTCGCTTAGGAATGATTGCAAACCACCTATAGTGAACATCATCCAACATGACCACCACTTTTATTCCCTTAGGAAAGATTGCAAACCACCTATATTGAACATCATCCAACATGGCCACCACTTTTATTCCCTTAGGAAAGATTGCAAACCACCTATAGCGAACATCATCCAACATGACCACCACTTTTATTCCCTTAGGAATGATTGCAAACCACCTATAGTGAACATCATCCAACATGACCACCACTTTTATTCGCTTAAGAATCATTGCAAACCACGTAGTGATGCACTAAATAGGACATTCTATTTACCAGATTCTCACTGTTTTCCTTTGTTAGCTGTAGAATCTTGACTTGCAAGTCTTCTATTTCACATTTATACTTTACAATTTGGTCACCGTTCTGTTAATTAAATGAAAACCTGTCATCGTCGAAAGCGTTTCGTTCTCCACCAAACAATACATCGGTATTTTCAAATTGTTAGCAAAGATTTAATGCGACTGTAAAATCCTATGGACATACTACGTCTATGAACTCGAAATTTTTTTAAAGTCATGCGAAATAAATACTTTTGTTAACTGAATTACTTTGCTTTTAATCCAACACCTATAAGGTGTTACCTTTTCGCGCTCTTATAAGTTTACTCTCTCTCGTTTTTGCTGTGGTTTTCTAACCTCATTTAGCATATAGTTCAGTTTCTTTGACAAAGACTTATTTTCATACCATTAATTTTTCCTTTTCGTAATTTGCTGCTCTCAGTTCTTCGATTGCACGATGCAGTCTCTATAAACAATTACAGAAATAGATATTCAAATGGCAATGAGATAAGTTTCATATATACATTATTTTATACATACGCCTAATTCAAGAACGTTGTCATGCGCGATAAAGAACATTAGTAATTTGGTGAAAAAGGAAATAATAAAAAGACAAAAGAAAGAGTTCAGCTCGAGTGATTTTTTCTTTTAGAGTGGTTTTCATAAACCCGTGAAATACACTTTAGCCTATTACGCATTACACTCAATTTGTTTTCTTTTCTATTGTATTTATCTGACTATTATACTTTAATTTGTACACTTTGTTTCACGGGTTTATGAAAACCACTCTAATAAATTCCTTTCTCAGTAAATTACAAATGCTTTTTTTTCATGACAAAGTTTTTGCATTAGGCCTTTTGCATTATGACGTCGTTTACTACCAAGACCAGGATGCTTTGCTCACTTTCTTTTGTTGTATAATTAGTACCAATTGTCTTACTATCCCCCATAAGGGAATAAAAATATGAATAACAAAGAAAAAATGGAAAGCATTCTGATCTTGGTAGTAAAATGACGCCATCATGCAAAAGGCCTTTAAGTGTACATATACATAACTTGCATTGAGACGCAAAAAGGATATTTTTAGTAAACTTGATTGCAACAATCAGGCCACATGGTACAAAATCCGCCTTGTTGGATGGCAAGCGCACCGGGACATCAAAAAACAAAGAAAAATCAAAGTTGACTGGTTCAAGTCGATTTGTTCTGAAGGCTATCGTATTCTTTTGCCATCCAGCATGGCGGATTTTGTACCATATGACCGGTTGCTGCACCGTGGAACATTGGTAAATAAAGTTTTTCTAAGTTTTGGTTGTCAATGCACGATTCTTAAAAGTCGCTCATTAAAATGCAAGAAACTTGAAAGCGAGGCTAAGATCGGCAAAATCCAAGAT
>JANTNT010020343.1:0-13195 GCA_024752375.1 Entacmaea quadricolor | reverse complement strand
GTTACTAAACAAATGGAAAGACGCTAATAGATTAAAAATAGGTGCTAATAAGAGGGACGCTAATGGATAAAAATAGACAGAAAAGACATCTTAATAGGCATCCGTAGTCAAGGATACTTCAATGACTGTTCTACCTAAAACAAACGAAAAAATAATTATGTTAAAGCAATGAATTTTTATCTTAAGAGAGAAAACTAGATATTTTTGTGACAAGACCAACAAACTAACCTGGAGCCGCCATTTTGTTTCTTATTTATTTGCCGCTGATCATAAAGGACGTGGAAGTTTGTTCTATCACCATAGCAACACATTCTAAGATGGCTTCCAAATGCGAAGAGCCGACTTTTTGACTTTCTTATCGTGTTACATCTTACTTGTAAGACTTTTGGGATGTTGAGATCTCCTAGAAATAAGATTTTGGCGTCTTCTTCCATTGATTCGTCCAATGACTTTTCTTTACCTTTAGATTTCTGCTTCAAACATTTGGAAAAATTCGCAGGTTCGAAGAATTTTAATGTTGATATGTTAACAATGTTACCATTCCTAATCATGATTCTTTTCTTTTTCAGATGTTCTTAAAGAACCTCCAAGGAGTAAACTTAAGGTATAATATTTCATGTCTGTAGAATTAACCATATTTAACCCGGTATTTTGGGACGACAAATACTAGTATATCACTTTCTAAATATGTTATTGTAATTTTAGAAATGTCCTGAGACAGGAAAATACAAGACTAACGGTATAAAGTTCAGCTATAATCAGCTGTCAAGTTACGAGGACTTAAATACTGTATTAGATGGCTTGTTGGTGGATCCCAAGTCCTTGGAATGGCTTGATATCTCATACAATGATTTCACCTCTATTGACAAGGTACTTAATCATCCTGGGGGTTACTCCAGCAGGATTTGGGTGGGTGTTCTGCTGGGATCCTAAAACAGTTACCCTGTTTATGACAGAAAAACTCAAATTCTCATATCCTGTTTATGACAAAAGGTATGATTGTATATCCCTGTTCATGACAAACCCTGTACTCTCCTCCTGCAGTGCCAATTGCTAAAATTGTACATTTGAACAAGACACCATAATAAGAGATCTAATAATAGCTCAAGTATCGTTTTTGTAGCAAACAAACAATAGATGAAACTATGGCTGTGAATGTGACTAAGGTTATTTGGAAAATAGGTACCCTGAAAATGACAAAATTAGGAAAAAAGATACCCTGTTTATGACAAGAAACTCCAAAAAACATACCCTGTTCAGCACATCATCCCCCTATAGTCCATATACGGGAGTACCCCCAGGGTTTATCATGCATGTTAATCAATGAGACATCAAGATCCCCCCTCCAGGCAACCTGGGGCATTTTTTACCTTCCTTACTTGGGTAGGGGGTGACCATGAAAGCAATTAGACTAGTGCACCAAGTGAGTGATTTTAATGGTAATTTGACCAAGTAGTAGGGAATTTGAACAACAACAACCATCACCACAAAAATCAAATGTTGATATCTCACATTGACTAACATTAGTTACAAGACAAAAAAAATCAATTCTATTGCAAATGTTATATATTACTTACAATTCTTAAATTCATGAATAATTAATGAGGACAAAACAAAGAAAATCGCTACCATGACAAGGTTTGGATACGGTGATCCAACACTTTTTTCCATGTTGGAAATATTACTAAATAAATATATAGAGGTTTGAGTGAGGCCTCTTCTGCTGTGTGATATTAAAGCATCTAATGCTTTTACTGTTATAGTTACACATCAGTTATTGCTAGTTGATACAGTATGTATAGCTTCAGGTTTGCCACATTCATTTCTCTCTTTCATTACTTTAAGGTTATTCTGGACTATCCAAATCTCAAGATTATTAATCTTGAAGGTAACAGCATAGAAAAGTTATCAGAAATAGACAAACTGGCAGCACTACCAAACTTACAGTCCCTCACCATCCAAGGAAATCCCATTGAAAGTAGTGATGGATACAGAAATTATATCCTGGCAAGACTACTGCAGTTGAAGAAGTTCAACTCTGCTCCTATAACAAAGCAGGACAGGGCTGGTGCACTTCTGTCATCAAGAGGAAAACAAACAAGAAAAGGAAATAAACATACTTAATAAAGACCATAAGTAAGAAAAAATACTTCATGATCTGTAAAGAAATTATGATGTACATAGATTGTTTTACAAGCTGGGATTTAGAAAAGAAATCAATATACTAATTCACAATTAGCACTCACATCAACAATATGTAGATATTTTTAACCTGTGAGCAGACCTAGACTCCCGATTCTATTAATAAAAATACAATTTCATTTAACATAAATCTGCTATTTATTTTCAGTCTTAAGTTATTTAATCAGATGACTTTTCAAGAAACGTTTGATTAGGAAAATTTAGACAGTAAACTCCAAACTCAGGACATCACTGGACATTTTGATGACCTCCTCTTGAAAAGTACTCATTGAAACATCCAACGTAGTCTTGCATTTGTAGTTGTAGGAGGATTTTTACAGAACAGAAAATTTTTTGCCCCTCCCTCCCAATTAGAAATTTTACTCACATTAAACTTTCAACCCCTCTCATTGAAGAATTCACTCCACCCCTCTGTATAATAGTGATTCCTGGTGATTCTGATCTTATTTTTGAAATGAATCTACATGATGGCAAGTTTGGGTGGCAGACACTGCTATTGCCCAATTCCTATTAGAGACTATTGAGTAGACCTGTTCATTGGTTCTTTCATTTGATTCAAGGGATATTCTCTCAGTCCTGTTTATTCCCCGAACCATAAAGATGAACATTCCAAATTCCTAAATGATCTTAACCTTGATATTGGAGCCTAGCCCAGTTGTGACTGTAGATTTATATTTACTGTGCGACTACTCCAACCAAGGCCACCCAAGCAAATTTTCACACAAATTAGCCAATCACGATTGAGTATTTAAACAATGGAATTTGCACAAATTTTTCAAATTCTCCTTTCAAAATCATATATTTTCCTTCATACTTGTGTATTTATGATCAGAAGTGAACAAGAAATAGTTTAAATCTCAAAAGTCGTGACCATCCTGTTATTCAGCCTCAAAAACGTCCTTTATAAATTTGATTTAATATTTGTTTGGGTGGCCTTGGTTCGAGTAGTTGCACTGTAATGATTTACTGCAGCAGCATACAATCTTAAAAGGGTGTATGGCATCTTTAGCAGGATTTAAAGAAATACAATCAATCTATCTTTTAGCCCAAAATATATTTAATATTTATTTTAACTTTTTTTAATTTTAGATATAAAATTCTTTGACAAATACTTGCAATGCACTTTTTTTTTTGCAAATGAATATCGTTATATTAAAAAAATCTTGTCCACTAGCTTAAATAAAGTGAAACCCAAAACCTGGAACATTTGATAAAAATAAAGAAAAAACTTCAATATTCTAGCATTATTGATATTTCTATTTTACTGGATGTAACTTACATAAATTACATATTAACTTACATAAATTGAATGCACCTTAGGTGCATTCAAATTTTTAGAAGGGAAAGAGCTGGAAGAATGTAGGGGGCACCAAATTTTTGAAGTAGCAAAAAGGGGAGAAGAATATAATTGTTTTCTTTCTTGAAAGGGTATGCTTTGGTAAAAGAAAAACACCAAGTAAGAGAGGGGACAAAGTAATTACTTAAAACTAAGAGTGATTCCTCCAGCCCTCCTCCCATCCAAAAAAATTTTTTGTATTATATGTACACATAAAGACAGACCCTTCTGATAAAACAATTATATACATAAAATACCATATACATACATACATACTATTGTACATATATAAAAGTAAATGGTAAAAGTTCAAAATTTTAATTATTTTTATGAAACAATAGTACATAAAAGTGCAACAGAGCAATTTCTGATGTAAATTTATAAAATTTGTCATCATGATGTAACATTGCTTCATATCGAAAAGTAAAATTTTAGTTTAGAAACTTTAGTCAAAACCCATCTATTTTGCAACATATCTAAACACTTATACCCTGGGTTCCACAGGCTAGATTTTCTCACTCTGATGATTATATATCTGACAGTACGTTGCGAGAGAACTAACGAGCGACTTTGAGCAAGTGACTCCGGCGCTCGCTCACAGTCCCCCATGGTGAACAAGAACCTCTGGTGCCCAGGGTAAAACACTTATTACATTTCTTTGAAAAAATCTAAACTTTCAAAATGAAACTATCAGTATTTGTTATTTTGCTTTCTATACTTCAACTTAAAATTCAGAAAACCAGGATTTTGCATATTTTTAGATTAGAAAGAAGTGAGATATAAAAGTGAGATGTACATGCATGTAAAATGTTTATCTGCCATAAAGTTTGAAAGTTTAAGTTTTGTAAACAAAAGAATGAGAAGAAATTTTGTCAAAATTTTGTTTGTGAACACAAACATGCAAACAAATTTCTCATTCTTTTGTTTACAAGCATATAACAAATTTAATGACTGACAATACCCAGTTTTTCAACATTAAAATGCTAAATACTTTTATTATTAATTTATTTATCTTTGGGATTGTATGTTAAATTTTCATATGTTATGTATGATTTATATTGTTAGACAGTGATTTTGATGTTACTTCCTCTTCATCATCATCATCATCATCATCATCATGACCATTTCCTCCAGCCTCTACACTACGCATTAACATGACTTCAGCTCCATAATCTAATCTATCTCCTCTACTCTTCTTGCTGTTAGGAAATAAGTTTAAATCCTTCAGACTAAAGCGTACATCTTTAAATGCATGTAGTAAAAACACACCAAAAATAATGGTAAGGACACCACATATGGATCCGATTGTATCCTTGTGTTCCATTGATTTCCATTCTTTAAACAATATTGCCGAGGCAATGATTGTCAGTAAGGTGAAAATAACATAGTATATTGGAGTAACAAGTGATGTGTTAAATATGTCCAACGCCTTGTTAAGGTAATTAATCTGAGTAGTAGCACACAACAGCACAGTTGCGAGCAGTCCCCATGCAACAGGATTTGTAAATTGACTGTCACCTCGTATTGTTTGTTTAAGTACTATGCCAACACCTTTACAACCCATGACAGACAAAGATCCAATCAATGAACATATTGCAATGTAGACTAAAATGTTGGTCTTTCCATAACGAGGTCCAAAATGCCATATTAGAACAAATGCACATAATAGTACAAAGATAGCATATACAATAAAACCTGCAATAAAGTCACAATTAGATGTAAGATCAATAGATAATCTATTTACTCATTTCTGTGTAACCATTCATATATATTTCATCATTCACTTAGGTGGACACCCAAAGTACAACAGTATACACAACAGAGAATTTGAGAAAGACTGAATAGAATTTGAGAAAGACTGAATAGAATTTGAGAAAGACTGAATAGAATTTGAGAAAGATTGAATAGAATTTGAGAAAGACTGAATAGAATTTGAGAAAGATTGAATAGAATTTGACAAGGATATTACATTTAGTATTTCAGAGCAATCTTTTGAAGGTGACTACCTACTATTTGATGTTGGATGAGCCCACAGGAGGCACACACACATGAATATTACTGGGTTTCCATGACAACATTCAAAGTTTTTATAAGGAACCATTGGCGTTTTGAACTTAAAGAGGGCTAAACTCCCATCCTCTCTCTCTCTCTCTCTCTCTCTCTCTCTCTCTATATATATTTTTTGATTTTTGGAAAGAGCATGTAAAAAAAGAAACTTCCTTCAGAATTAGAAAAAAGTTCATGGGTTTTTGCTAATAAAAAGACCAGATTTGTATATTTTTGGAGCTCATTTTACCCAAAAATCATTGCCACAGAAGAAACAAAATGTTAAAACTTTATTGGTTTTCACATAAATCTTCATTAAATCTGATTTAGTTTTGTAACATGATGTATAATTTAGGTTTTCTGTGAAATTTGATTCAAAAGCTCCATTTTTTTTTTTGCATTATGAATTTTTCAAGACCACATTTGGTTTTTGCAATTTTTCCATCAGAACTTTGTAAGTAGGCATTAATTATTCCTCAATATCTCTAAAACCATCTCAGGACACCTCTTTATTCATATTTGAAATCATCATTAAATTTCAATTCAAAAATGTTATACCAAATGATTGTGATAGCAATAGAACTAGTAAAAATTTAAAAAACATGAAACAACTTTTTCAAAGACATGTTTCAGCATATCTTATGCCATCTTCAGTATAATATGAAATGACTATTTTTAAGATAGTATGCTATATGTACTTATGAATAAATTAATTACAGTTAAGAACAAGGTAAGTGAATTGACAATAGGTCCGAGATAAAAAAAAGAGGACTTTGAAATTTTTTTTTATGGATTTCTTCAAAAGTAGGCATTCACCTTAAAATAAATTAGACTCATTTTATTTTAATACAAATGATGATCAGCAATGTATTGTACATAATATTGCCAAAGTTATTGGATCAAAGCAACAATTGTCAAGATGTACACATGTAGCATGGGTGGTCTACGCTGCTATGGCATTGTCCTCTCACCAATGCAGTACTTAAGTGCAAGGGGTCCGTGGATCAAGCCCCACATGCAAAGTCGTGTATGTGATTTGAGTTTGTTTGATGTGTTGTTCTCTCCTATGCTACGAGGGTTTTTCTCCGGGTTCTCTGGTTTTCCTCCCTCCGTAAAAATCAACATGTGAGTTTGAGTGTTGTATGTTGTAAAATACTGAATGTAGTGATAGTGTGTGTGGAGTGAACCCAACAGAAGAGCCCCTTAGGGGGAGTTGTGGTTGTAAAATATGAGTTTTACATGTGCAATTTAGCTATCATTTTGAAATACACCATTTTACAGTCCTATCTTCCAAAAAAACAGCCTTGACTGTGTGTAAATATATTTCTCTTGTAATGGTAATGGAAAGAGAAATAATTTCCTACATGGACAAGAGGATTGGGTCTAGTATTGTGAAATGTCATTTCTGAGGCCACTGCGGTTTAAAGCTCACTAAGAATAGATCACTTAAAATTTTTCTTGTATATAAGGAAAAATGATAATAAAAGTATGTGAGTTGTGGGTTTGGACCAACCACCACACACTGTGAGCTGTATTATTTAGACTCAAGGAAATACTAGGAATATATTCTTCAGTAACAGCCTGTAAAAAGGCAAGAATCACACACATTTACAAGAGAGGTGCAAATGAACAAAGCAACTACTTTCCATTTGTGGGATTTTGCTTAAAAGGGCCATTGTTTTAATATGTATACCACTGATTTACATGTCAAAAGAAAGAGGTCTGTATCAATATTGCAGTATGTGTTTGCACCTTTACAAATGGTTTATGTTTATTTATTGCTTTGTTCTGATACTCATTTACAGGGTTTTTCAAAATGATAATGGGAAACAATGGGTGACATGTACTGTTAGCATGTTTCCTTCATGCTCCAAGGTCAAGGGTTTGACTCCCAAGCTTGGGACTTGTTTTAGAAGAGTTGTTTGTTGGTTCTCTCCTGAGATTTAAGGATTTTTTCTCTGGATTCTCCAATTCTCCTCCCTCCATAAAAATCAACATTTCTAAATTCCAATTTGATCTATGGATGTCATGTCCCCAATTAGTAGACCCTCTTGGTGGGGGTCAGCTAGAAGGCTAGAAACTTAAATAAGATGATTATTGATTATTATTCAATAAATTTGTTAAAATTAGTGTAGTTGTATCAAACTTACCAGGCTCAATGAGTTTTGCTTCAAGTACTTCAATAGAATCAACTTCTTCTTCTTGTGGGGCATGTATAACAAGTACTGTGGAACCAATGATAGATAATATACACCCAACTTTACCATGTAGATTCTGCTTTTCATCCAGGAAATAGGAAGACAAAATAGCACTAAACAAGAAAAAATAGGCATATGTTTAGATTTACATGTGGGACATTTCTTGTTCCTGATGAGCATATCTGTGATGTAAACTTTTCAACACTTTTCATCAAATTATTATAAAACTATTGAACTTCTACAGGTATCATGTTTGAATTTGTTCAATGAACTTGAAGATCATGTTTTATCAGGTCTAAAACCACTCGGCTTCACCTCATAGTTTTAAACCCGATAAAACACTCCTGCTCATTTATTAAACAGTACTTGTAAAAAGACAATACTTATAAAACAACAATACTTATAAAATGACAATAATATACATATGAGTTAACATGTGCAAACTGTTAAAAAATCTAGATGATTAAAAAATCTAAAAGTTAGTAGCAGCAATGCTTGTTAACAAGTTACTGAAAGAACAGCATTTTGGGCAGATTGTTGTTAGCAATGTCAAAGCGATTAGTAAAAGCATCAATAACCAGAACCTACTGACAATTTCAAGAAAACAAGATGAAAGACAGACTGAAGATTTAAGTCTTGATACTTAATATTTAAGTAATGAGACAAACAAGATACTGTATTACTATATGCACTATATTTTGAATCAACTTTGACTCTCCATAGCGGTATATACCAAGCTAGAACAATAGTAATTCACTAGCTTTAAGCCCAGCGTTAATTAGCGGTTTAAGTTTCTTGATATAAAAAGCTTGTTTAAATAGAAGTAGACTCCAGTTATTATCAGTGTCAATAATAGAAGTGTTATTCCAGTAACATTTTCAAGAGAGAATTTATGAAAATTATCATACAAGGGCTATAATTACCTTCATTAAACAAGTTGTTAGGTAAAGACAGTAAACTATTTTGTGTTGCATCAATATAGTGCTTAGCAAGAGCAGATTTGAATTGGTTAAAAGATAAAGATGAGTGTACATTGTTAGGCAGGCTATTCCAAAGCTTTAGCAAGCAATTAAAATAGATAGTTTGAAATAGCTTTGTATGACAAAGAGAGATTAGCAAGTCATTAGATGAGTTATGGTGTGTTACTCTACAATTAGTACTAATCTTAACAAAATGATCAATAGTAAAGTTGTAATGGTCTAAATGACACTTAAAATAAAACACTAAATCCTTAATCTCATGCCATTTCTATTTATTTTGTAAATGTTAACCTTTAAACCATTTTCATTCACTGTACAATTTTAGTTGTTATGTTACAGTCAAATAAGATAAGTTTACAATTAACAGAAATAACAAAATACCTGACAAGAACACTTAGTGCTCCCAGTGGAGTAACAAGAATTGCAGGGGCAAATGCATAGGCTGAAAAATTAGCAATTTCTCCAACTATCACTAGGGAAAAATATAGATGTTAATATGGATGGCAGACAATATTGGAGTATCATTATGGCACTCCTTTAAAACATGACAAATCAGAAGGGTTTTGCATAGAATATACTCTTTTAGAAACTATCTTAGTAATTAAGGACATTCATGGCCATTATTACTGCACATCCTTTCTACACACGAGCGTGCGCTCTTTTTATATAAGCGAGAGACGCCTGACTAATTTTTGACTTATAGGGAACCATTAGGATCAGAAACGTTTAATGTGGAAATAACTCAAAAACAAAGTCAGTGATCTCCCTTTTTTATTCCCTTACATGTATTTTAAAGTAAAATATATTATCTAACTTTGGAGAAAAAATAAAATAAAATCTGTCTAATGAAGTAAATCGAAATTATATATGTTGTTTGATTGGAATACAATTTCAGGTAATTTTTAGGCTGCAAGCGCACACTCTTAGCTCAATAACTTTTCATGTTACTAGTTTTTTAATGCAAAAAAACAAATGCTAAGCAATTATTATATTCTTTACTAGACTTCTGTAAAGTGTGGGGGTGCAGAATTTGCTTATCAAAATATGGCTTCTTCTTCACAAATTTCCATGTTAGCATTATTCATGCATTTTTAGTGCAAAAAGGGTAAGCTTCCACGCACAATGGAGGCTAAATGATTTCGGTAACCCCCATACATCGAATGCCAATATGGCTGATTGCCCAGGGAGACTTGTATCAAATCAAGGCGCTACCAAGGATTCACTTCATTCACATCTTCGCTTGCCTCTGTCTACAGTTGTTTATCGTATTCAATGGGAAAAAATTGAAGGAATGAACACGATAAACAACTGACAGAGGTAAGCAAAGATGTAAATAAGTGAATCCTTGGTAGCCTTGATTTGATGCAATTCTCCCCAGGTGATTGGCCATATTGGCATTCTGAGTATCTTTTATTTGCTTTTTTTACTTCTTATGTTTTTCTTTCAGCATGCAAAATTTTTAAAAAATCTGTCTAGAGGATCTTTTACCCATGAACATCCTTAATTGTATTTCTACATGATCTACATTATTTATTTTGAAAACAAGGGGTGATTTTATCCCAAATTCACATCAAGAATCAGGGTCAGATCTAAGATTTCTTGGGGTGGAGATGCAGTGGTAGAGGGGGAAGCCATTCTTTTCAGAAGGATGTGCAGAAACCATTTATTATTTGTCCCTCTCAGGGCTGTACAAACAGGTTTACCATTGGGGGCACTAAAGAGACCACAGACAATCAGAATTTTAGGAGGGATGATTCTTAATATAGGTCTGTAAGTAAAGATAAAATTATTTGGGCGGCCTGCCTTTTGACATCAGTCAGGAAAAAAACCCAAAGTCCTCCAAGGGGGGTGCACATCCCCTACACCCCAAAATCTGCTTCTAAAAGTGAAAGTGGGAAGTAGGTAACAAACCTTTTATCCATTTTTATACCTATAAATAATCTAATCATTTCTTGACAAGGAAATAAAATATCCTCATTTTATTAAAATGAATTAGAGTATTTGAAGTGTTTTTCAATTCTTTTAATGTGAGATCAAAGATTGACTTGTGGAAATACTGGTGTATTTCAACAGGATAATAAACAGTATCTTGAATGACGATAAGCTTATGGACTTCCTTGAAACGTACCATTGATTTGACAAATTCGTTTATCTCAATTTATCAAGATACCATATATTAAGACATTATTATATTTATCTGCGACTCCTTACTTGATATCATTCCTATCCACCACATCCATTCTTTAAGATAAGCATAACCACCTTGACCTAGCGATAATCAAACAACAGACACTTATTGTAATATTGTGAACTGGGTTAATTAAAGTTTAATGACATTTTCCAGTTAATGTATGTAAGCTTCTGCACTCATTTTACTAAACATAGAAACTGATTTAACCACACAAATATAAAATTAAAAACTCAAATAAAGAGCTATAAATTCACCAGTAGACCTTAAGGTAAGATTGTTACCTGCTCTCACTCCAGATCTTTTAGCGACTCTCAGAAGACCTTTTTTCTTAACGATAAAACTCGTCCCAATGAAGATGCTAGAGCTGATCGCAAGACCGAGTCCTGTGTAAAAGTCCCTAGAAGACGATGAAGTTGGGTCGCTTCGATTAAGATGAGTAATAGACATCCCTAATGTATAACAGATAACAATTATTAATCATTATTTAAGACCTATAATGTCGGTTGACGTTAGTTTTAAAGTTTGTAGAACTCACCGCTAATCGTTGTACTCTCCGCCATCTTGATGCGTCGAAAATCTTTAAAGCTAGTGCTCATGCTCTACGCGGCCATATAATACGTCATAACTTTCCACGTATTCACTTCCGATCAGAAAAAAAATGAAACAGCGAAAAAAAAAAAAAAAAAAAGGGAAAGCAATTCAAGACTCATTCATGTTCGATATTTGATTAGATTATTAACGACTCTATTTTTCTTTCTTTTTTCGTTGATTTATTTATCCCTCTCTACATCCATTCCTCTCTTTCTTCCTTTCTTTCTTTCTTTCGTTTTTCTTTCTTTCTTTCTTTCTTTCTTTGCTTCTTCCTTCCTTTTCTTTTTCCGATTCTTTCTAAAAGTAATATATCAAAGACGAGAGTGTTTGATCCTGTACAGTCGTTTGCATCTAAGCGTGAACACCCGACACTTACGACATGTTCTAACTGAAGCGTGAAAATTGTATGTTTGGCGACTGAAACGTTAACGAATTTGCGGTTTCAAAAGCCAAGGAAGACCGCCAAACCGTTAACGTTCAGTTAGAACATGTCATAGTGTAAGGTGTTCACGCTTAAATGCAAACGAGACACTGTCACGGTGCTGATTTTCTTTGTTTTGTCCTCATTAATTATTCATGAATTTTGAAAGTAAATAATACTACTGTCATGTTTCATACCTGTCATTAATACAATCTGACAGACGGTTATGCAAACTATACGGCTAATTGTTTTCCTTCAATTTATGCTTGGCGTTGTTTTCTTCGAGTTTTAACGTGGCACTGATGTTTTTTTACGCTAAAATAAGTCTTCTTATCGTTGTGTATGTCATCTTTACCAGCTGTTTTACCTCAGCGATTTATTCGCCATGTTTTACAAGAAACATGCGCTCAATTCCAACCGATCATTTGATGTACACTAAAACTAAACCGTTGGTTCTTGGGCATAGAGGCAATCCAAGGAAGTATCAAGAAAACACGTTGGATGGATTTACGAGTCTTCTAGAAACTAATGCTGATGGCTTTGAGTTAGATATCTACTTGACAAAAGACGATCAATTAGTAGTTTTTCACGATGACAATACAATGGTAAGATCTGCCGCAAGAAGCTGAGATGTTATTTAAGTAGTTTTTTAACGAACACAATCGAATTTTTGGAGCTCGAGGGCCCAGTGGCCTGTAGGTCCGTGGGTCATTCGTCCATTCAATTTTTAACTTGAAAAGAAGATTGAAATTCGACAACAGAGACAATACGTGTTTATTGTTAACTTTAACACCTAAAAGACGAAGAACATCAGCGCTTGTCCCCTAATGGTATTCAAAACAGCGCAATGTGTTTTTCGTATGAGTTGGAGTTTTTAGAGGTACCCACCATTTCTTTACTGCGTTTTTAAAAGTTTTTATATTCATTATTTATGAGCTATCAGTCCAATCAGTGTTGTCTATATTTCGGTCACATGACCGATTTTTATTTAACAAATACGGCTCGTGCTTTTAAACATTTCTCTCCATGTTTTCAAATGTCCGTCGTGTTTTCTCACGGTATAAAACATGGCTTAGCCTTCTTCATTTGCTTTATAATATAGATTTTAGGCACGTGAAGACGGCAAACAACGGCAAAGCCAAGCATTTCGAGTTACAAAAGCTCAAAAAACGATTACTTTTTAAATTTCACGATTTTTTTATATTTGTTTGTCGAGCAATACAATCTTAA
>JANTNT010020232.1:0-13198 GCA_024752375.1 Entacmaea quadricolor | reverse complement strand
AGTTTTTGATCTGGCTTCAAAAACTCGCAACGCAAGATGACGAATTTTCAGCAAATCGATGTGTGTAACATGACCATTGGCGATTTGACGCGCAACACAGCTCATGCAAGCGAGGCTTATGTAAACAAACAATGTTAACAGCGCGTGGACTGAGTACTAAAGTGATTGTTGCGCGAAAAGTTGTCCCCGTGTAACATGTCGCAAAGAATCGACAAACAAATGGCGCAACAGCGTTGCGAGGAAAATCGGCGTTGCAAATTGCCCCGTGTAACACCACCTTAATGATATTAGATCAAAGGATATTCGAAAACAGCTAGGTTGGGACACTTGGAGCACAAAGGAGAGCTAAACACAAGGTCACGATTATGTATAAAATTAGAAATAGAACAGCTCCTAAACATCTAAATGACAAACTTACCACGGTGAATGAAACCAAGTCCTGCAACGTAAGAGGGAATGAGGTCTATTTTAAGGTGTCTCGTAGTAGTTTTTTTCGGCTAATAATCGGAGGCGGAAATGCAAATTAAGGACGTTCGCGGGCAAATGAAGTTGTGATGTCATTTTTACGAAATTTTTGCAGAAAGATACTTTATAGCATACAGATTGAATATACAAGAAAAAAAAGACGGGTCACCGGTTTCGTTTTTGAGTTATAAGCCGGACAAATTTGATGAAATTGCCAAAGAAAAACGCGCGAAAGAATAACTTTGAGTGCAACAAGAAAATTGATTTTAAAAATATAAAACACAACTTATACGACCAGAAATTTCGTCTGAAGTAGCGTAGGACTATTCTTAATAAAAATTAATGGACAGTTAAGCATCATATAAACTCTTCGACTTTTTATGAGCGTTTTGTTTAATTTGATGTTGTGCACAACGCGCGGCGTTCGATATCATGGAGGATGTAACTGTGTGATGAGATTTTTTTAATTTCAAATATGTTGTACCTTTTCAAAATATCTTCATTTTAAGACTAATTAAAGTGGGGGTCAACGTGCTCGTTTCAGAGATAATTAGTGGTAAAATTTGAAAATTTTGCCGCCATTTTGAATACCGTGAGGAGACTAGGTACTAGTAAATAGATCGCTTCTTTCCAAAGCGCTTTTGGCTCTCTTTTTTCAAAGAAAATCACGCTGAACATCGAGGAAAAGTTCAAAAAAACATTTTGGATATCATTTAAACCTTAAGAAATAAATAAATCTGATAATAAAAATTCGAGCATTTTACATCCGGTTTCTAGAGCGCGCGAGCAATGGCCGCGGCGCGTGTGCCAATTTTTTTTTTTTTTTTTTTTGATACTTCGTACACGCAAACTTTGGCGTTGAATTAAAAATATTCTTATTTATCAATTTGAAGAAAATCTTGAATATGACACTCATCCATGAAACGGTTTAAAAAGATAATTTGAAAAGTGCTCAAAGAGAAAATATTGCTAAAAATTTAGCGAAAGTGTCCTGCGAGAAAAAGCTGAATCTCTGTATCGTAAAAGACTAAACCTTAATCATTCACAGCAAAAGTAGATCAATGTCTTAAGAAGGTTTTAGCAGTGGTTTGGATTTATTTCACATAAAATTGGAGTTGTTTACTCTGTTTTAGTTTGAATACACAAAGAACAACAGCTCAGGATGTTTGTGAGAATTATTCGAAATCGCTCTGATAAAAAAACTTTCAATTCTATTCCATCAACTTTGCCTTGGTGTGTAGTTTATAACCCATGAAGTCACTTTTTCGGAGCTCATCGAGATAACGAGATATTTTAGAAAAACTTATTTCAACGATCTTTGTTTATCGTTGCCAAGGTAACACCGATCGAGGTGAAATTGACAAAAATTTTTAACTTCCATCCTTGCCCTAATATTGGTGCAAAAAGCGTTCTGATCGGCTAAGGATGTCTATAAATCAGCTGAATGAAAAGTGAAGGTGTGGTCTGAAAAAAACTACTACGAGACACCTTAACTTACCCAAACCAAAAACGGATTATTTAAATATACTAGGGACCTAAAGTGTGGAACTCCCTTTCGACAGATATCAAACACTCTAAATCACTAACATCATTTAGTTCCACTTTTATTGATAGTATTTAATAATTAAACCGTATTTTATTGACGACAATACCACAGGAAGCCCAGCTGTTCCGAACACAGGGATCCCAGTTGGATCTTAGCGGGACGTCTCAAGATGGCGGCTAAACAACTGATATGTGTCAAAGGGAAATTGCCTTGTTTTTCAGGTATTTGAACCCGTCTTAAAGTAGCAGCTAGTTTAACAGCAATATTATCTTCATTGGGGAATACATATGACGACTTTAGACAGTTGACAAATTATATACGTATACATACATGTATACATATATATACACACATACATATATACATATACGTATATCAAGTAGAAGACCTTCACTAGTACAGATACAGGTAGAGTATATACTATAAAACAACGTATTTCATGCACGACTAAAAATTTAAGAAATGCGTGCAAGAAATGCGCAATACAATATATAGTAACGACTTTAAAGTTAAGTTTCGCAATCATAAATCAGCCATAAAGACAAATAAGTAAGTAAATAAATAAGTAAATAAATAGGTAAATAAATAGGTAAATAAATAAGTAAATAAATAAATTAGTAAATAAATAAATTAGTAAATAAATAAATAAGTAAATAAATAAATAAATAAGTAAATGAATAAATAAAAGTGCGACGCTGCGGTTCATTTTAATGCGCTCAATCATTCATTCAATGATTTTGAATTCATTGCGATTGAGCAAACTAAAACAAACAGCAACGTAGACAAAGTTCTTCTAACTAGAGTAGCTTTTGGAGCTCACAACTTTGTACTCTTGCCCTTATCTGAAGATAAGACTTTGTCATCATGTGTTGAATAGATCTCTTTGACATCTGGAATGATAAGAGAAACGAACTAAAAAGGAAATAAATAGAACAGTTGATGTTGTCAACCAGTCTCTTGGAAGAACAAATTGAATTGGTCTTTTCCAACTTGTTTTACACTTTTGATCGGGTTAACCCCAGACGAATCCATGATATTCCTTGTGTAATGCTATTAGGTCTTTCCTTGTTCCAGAAATGGATTCCCCATTTCTTTCAGTGATGCAAAAATACTTGTGACATATTTTGCCAAAGCACCTTGAGCACCTCTTTTCTGTTCGTGGTGCTGGGAAATCATGAACTGGATCAGTCGACTCTTCAAACTCCTCCATCATTCTGGCTATCTCAGGACCCGATAAAATCCATCTCCTCAAAGCTGTAGGATTTTCTGTCAAATCCACCGCACCTCCTCCTCCTTTGACCTTGGCATTCTCTTGCTCATGGACATGGTCTTTCGCTCTTGACGAAAATAGTGGTTTGTTCTTATGTACCACAAAAGAACCATTGCAAAAGTGCGTGTAAACGCCTGGGTGTTCAGGCTGGTAGAGTACACATGTCACGATAATGCAAAGAGAGCCATCTCGCACAGTTGGGGTGATCAAGTGCAAACATCCATGGTATCATCTCTTTTATAGTCTTCCTTTCCTTATTAATCTGACAAGTTCTAAACAGAGGAGTTCTAAATCTAGAACTGTTGAACAGTACTGAAATTGTGGGAGCGAGTGTTTTACTCTCTGAATGTTCCGAGTTCAATTCAGTCAACAATGTAAAGCTAAATGCTTATTTCATTCAAAAATAACTGATTGATAGAATAGATTGTGGATTCAAAAAACCAAACGAAGTAATATAAAAGACATGTACCAAAAAAACCCCTGAAAAACAAAGAAAAATTCTTACCTTTAATGGCTGTAAGTAGTACAGGAGGCTGCAAAGTTGAAAACCGAGTTGACACTGGGTACAATTAGCACAATGAGTGTTATGAAAGTCTTTTTTGTATTAAATGGGTGAAAATGTTTTTGAAAAGCCTTTTTCATAAAGTAAAGAGTTTTCTATTTTTGGCCACAGGAATCCCAAACGTTAGTAGATCTTTTCAAAATAGATCACGTGACTACCCTTAATAAACTCAAAGCAAGAAAACTCACTCACTTGATGCAACTTTGATGTTTGGTGGTAAAAGTTTCATTAAGTTAAATTCTTTATTTGCGCGGAAGTGTCTCTTAGTCATTAAAATATGATTAAGTGTAATTAATGGAAGATGAACGGATGATTATTTAAAACAATCGAGATTCGATATGAAAAGTTTAGATATCTAGATACCAAAAGGGTCTTGGTAAACAAGGCACTTTTTGAGATAATACCGTTCATATACATATGTTTCGGTGCTCTTTTTGCTAAAGGTACGTACGTACGTACGTATGTATGTATGTATGTAAAATAATGAAAATTGTAGTTTAAGACTAGAAAAGATTCATTGCTTTATTGCGTCAAGCTTGTTTCGTATGATCATAAATTGATCACACTCATCAGGCAAGTTACAATGAATGACCGTTAAGATGTTGCTGGCAGTTTAAATATAGATTGTGAGTTGCTGTGATCGTCCGTGTGAGTGTAGTCTTGAGAAAGACTGTTGTTGGTGGAGACTGACGTTTCGACAACCTGAGCGGAAGTCATCTTCAGAGTACAGTGAGGGAATGAAAGACATTAGATGGTATTTATAGCTCTGGTGGTGTTGTAGTGACTACAACAGTCTTTCTCAAGACTACACTAACCCGGACGATAACAGCAACTCACAATCTACTACTCCTGGGTTCAAGCCATTTACTCTTATAAGTTTAAATATAAGTGGTTGCTATGAGACAGGTGTATAATGATTTTACAAGTAATACCATGGCTCTGAGGTATATTAATGATTAATCATGATTAGTAAAATGCGGTAAGGAAATTTTCCTTTGTTAAATGACACAATGCAAATGAACACACATTCATTCATTCATTGTCAGCTCATTTGCATTTTAAAGAAAGAGTCCCGATGAGGTGAACGCATATCTTACTTAGGTCGGCAAATCAAACACTACGAGAAAGTCAGAAAAAAATATGTCAAAACCAGAGGCGCATTTTATAACCTATCAGTGGCTTGTGGCAGCTTAAACGTGATACTCTTCGCATCCGGCCTCGGCACCAGTTTAACGAACCCTGGCCTAATTGTTGTAATTCCCCTGTAAGCCTTGGGAGGAATATTAGGATTATAAAAAGATCCCAAGAAAGAGAAAACGATTTGCTGCTCATGAACAGAAAATATCTGTTCGTTTGTGCAAACATTTGTTTCAATAAGGTGGATATACAAACACCATAATAAACTTCATTGGGGTGGAAAAACACCTTGAATAACGACATTTAAATATGCATTAACATGCTTTTTGTGGACGATGTAGTTGAGTACATTTAGTGAATAAGTTTTTTTGTGCAACAATGTTTTGTTTAATGTTTTGTTTATCTCTCTCTTTAATCAGGTTCAAGATTGAAAGAAATATCTGCTGATGGAAGGTAGCAGAGTGATCTGGAACAACTTCGCAGAATAACATTTTTTAGGGTTTTTTTATATATTTTTTTGCTTTAGCAAAATGAACTCATTTGGAAAGTTTCAACTCCAATGTAACCACGCAGGGCTAAAGATTTAGAACTTTTAAATAGCGGGGTATCTTTTTTTGCAAGAGTTATTTCCTATCTGTACCTTTTATGGGTTCAAAACTCAATTACGCAACATGACTCCGTATCTTTTAGGGTCAAATATTATTTATACATCATCAATATACGCGGCCAAATATTAAACTGCCCTCGCCTAAACTTCCAAATTAGCGGGCCAAATACCAAGCGAGCGGGCTGCAAACGCGCGCCAACCGCCCTGCTCATGATTGGCTGAGAAGGCATTGTACGACTGCTCTCGACCAATCAGATTTGCGGGTAAAACCATTTCAAAACGCGAGTTTCGTATAACACCCGTATTTGCTTTGAAACCGGTGATATTTGTTTTTTTCAAGAATTCAAACTTTTCTGAAACTTTTTCTGAATGTAATTTTGACAGTCAGAAACTTTTGGCAGTCAAACTACTTTTCATAATTTGGCCTTGTATATTGATGATAATGGTAATGACATGACTTTGTCGTGCATATTGTTTATTTGTGGCCCTTGCAGCACAACAATATGCACTACAAAAGTCATGTTATTGTCCTGTTTGCTTTGTCTATTTAACACCGAAAGAAAGTTTCTGTCCAGACACTGTCAACACAACTGCTTTATTCAAGTTTAACAAACTGAATCTTTTCTTTTGATAAAGACATCAAAAACATCAATCATATATCGTCGTACCTTTTACGGGTCGTTTTCAAAACCCGACCACTCGAACAAAGGGAGTTTTATACGGTTGAGAATGATCATGACTCCTAGTTTTTTCCGGTAAGGGTCCCTTACAATAACAACATTTAAGGTGACTCGCGTTTTATCCAGAGAGTATTAGTATTTGTTTGACGGATATATTGCGTGCACTCTACACACGAAGAGGAAGAATCAATGCAAGGAATACGCCTCATGAAGAGTGGAGATCAAGGAAGCAGTGACAGAGGAAAAGACGCAATACAAGGGAGTAAAAGAAGATGCAAGCGTACCTAATCCTTCGCAAGCAAGAAAAGGTAAGTCAAGAAATCTAAAGAATGAAGTGATTCGAAACTGGGACGTTTTGAATTGTAGCTCCGTGGTATATTTTTTGAATGTAGTTGTGTTAACTATTGTTCAAATTCGTTTCAGGTGTCTTTGTTTCAGTGAACGACAAGTGCAATCGCCAGACAAATACTTCGAGTAGCGTTCCCAAGTTGGTGAGAAGGTAAATTTCAGTATGTTACATCTACTAGGTTTAGATGCCGATATGTCTGACATAAAGTACCTCCTTAATAAGAGTTGGCTGAGGAGTTATACGCTAGCTTTCATTTTTCGGTGAGCTTAAAGCCCTATTGTTATAACTCTATTTAGAAAAGCAATTCAAAAAAAAAAAAAAAAAGTTCCATTTTTTTGGTTCATTTTTAATCGGAAAGCATAAACTTTAGGCCATAGTACTCCTCGATTTTATAGCCCCCTTTTTTTTCTGGAAATGTAGAAAATGTTTACCCACCTTAAGCCCGTAAGGTTTACAACTTTGCATTCGTTTTGCACTAATTAACTTTGTAAACTCCGGGATAGGATCGGGGACTGTGGGGCAGAGTAACACATATGACGAGGAATGATCGACGCTCCAGGAGGTGGGGATAAAGTGAATACCCTATTCACACCAAACATGTTTAGTTAAACCACATTAAAACATGTTTATACCCCAGTGTGAATGGAATAGAAGATTTGACTGGTGTAGGGGCAACAGTTGGGATATACGTCGGGATTTGACTGCAGTTGGGAAGATAGCTTAAATTTTAACTCGGGACTTGGGGGTTCAATGCTCTTTCTTACACTTTGTGGGGCATTTACCAGCATTTGTACATTCATTTTGTGCATTTTGAACAGGTTTGCAGTTTCATCCAGGTTATGATTAAGGGTTATTTTCTGGTGAGAGGAAGGGCCAAACTTATGAAATTTCGAACAAGTCGATAATAATAAATTTCGGTCTTTAAACTATTAGGTTTAGACACTCGACGTAGGATAAAGTGCCTCGAAATTAGGGAGGAGCAGTGTTGTACGTTAGGCGGGTTTTAAGAAGTCACTTCGGCCTCGGGGATGTGAAAGTAAACTTTAAGCCGTATTGTACGGACTGAATGTGGAATAACCCCCCCCCCTCCAAAAAAACCCAAATCAAGCTGTTCCATTGTGTTTCATGTTTAAGAAAGCAAGCACTTTAGGTCATAGTTTTGATCAATATTCTCTCTTTTTTTTTTTTTTTTTTTAACAAAGTATCTACAATCTTGGACAAAATTGTTGAGAATAATTTTATTTTGATGTATTTTTAACTTTGAACGTATTTAAACCTATCGAAACCTCCCCCTTCCCCCCCAAATCAATGTTGTTTTGAAGACAATGGACTGCCGTTCCAAGTTGGACCAGCATTGTGATGGGGGGAAATCGATTTAGGCAATTTGAATGATGTAAAACAACATTTTTGTACAAAAAAGGAGAAATTATCAACTAATTATGTCCAAGATTGTAGCTATCTAATCCAACAATGATCGAAAATGGATGAAATTGATACCTTTATTTTGAAGCCTTCTGGTCCCAAAATCAAACTTCATACTTCTCAAGCCTTCTCGTCCAAAAGTGACCCAAAATGGATAAAATCGGTACTTTGATTTTGAATTTAAAGATTTAAAAATCGCCTAAAACTATCAAAATCATAGGCTTTTGTCCATGCTTTCTGGTCCAAAAATAACCCAAAATGAATGAAATTTGTACATAGATTTGAAACTTTCTCGTCCCAAAATAAATAAAATTCGTACTTTGATTTTGCAGCCTACTGGTCCAAAAATGACCCAAAATAAACAAAATTTGTACATCGATTTTTTTTTAGTCTACTGTACAAAAAATGACCAAAATGGATAAATTTGACTCATTGATTTTGAATTTAAACATTTAAAAATTGCCCAAAACGATCAAAATCATAAGTTATAGTCCATGGTTTCTGGTCCAAAAATAACTCGAAATAAAAGAAATTCGTACATTGTTTTGAGGCATTCTGCTCTAAAATTGTCCAGAAATGGGTGAAATTCGTATTTTGATTTTGAAATAAAAAGATTCAAAGTGGTCCAAAACGATCAAAACCACAGGCTATAGTCCTCGATTTTCTTGGACCAAAGCTGATGCAAAATAGAAGACTTTTAGATTAATGTAGTTCTTTTTCTTCCCCAGAACCCAGCAGCAAGTTAAACATTGACGTCCATAAAAACTTGTGATGTGTGGAATTGCAAACTAGTGATATGCACTGGCGTAACTATAAATAACTATGAAGTGTTGCTCATCCAGATCATTGTAGTGAATGGTAAGATAATGAATGATTTATTTCATTGTAACTAAAACTATACTCTTTATTTGAAAATGTAGTAAAACTTATTTAAATATTTTTTGCAGGCAACGAGAAGCACGATTGTTATCTTTTGATGGGCTGGAGAATGGAATACACCAAGAAGGTACGTTGAGTATATATTTTTGCGATTTTTGAACGACTGACCCTTTTCTGGCATTTTTATTTCTCCTTTAAAAGGAAAAGAAAAAAGAAAAAGAAAAAGAAAAAAAAAGAAACCTGAATATTTGGGAATGCAGTTTAATATCCAATATTTGAATTGAACATAAAATATCGTTTCTTAAAATCAAATTTACAAATTTCCATGACTTTTGGAATATAATTGCTTTATTTCAGGGGGAGGGTGGCCAAATTTTTACAGTGGCAAAAGGGTCGTCATTTTTCATCTTCTTGAAAAGAGATGTTGGAGTAAAAAATAGGTGATAGGAAAGGGGATAATGGGATTTACCTTTTGGATGGCCGGTGAAAATTAACTATTTTATCAAATCGAGTAAATGTTCTTTAATTTTCCTTCGATATCTGAATATTCGGGAAACCTTGGTTTTGATTTATTTCGTTATTTAATTTCGTTTTTTCCTGTTACTTAATCCGTATTAATTATCCCTATTTTGAAAACAGTTGTTTTACCTTAAGTAATGAATTGAAATTTAATGAAATTGCTTTTCACTTACTTGATCCCCAAAAATGAAATTCCGTGATGGTTGTATTATATGGTATTTTTGGCGAAACGTCCAGAAACCATAAAACCTCTCAAATACCTTGAGTTTATTGGTATAAAAAAATGTGTTGATCTTAAATTTAACCCTCTATATTAAGGATATGATGGATAGGTCACGTAGCTTAGTTTTTAAAATACATTTTTCTTTATCATTGTTTGTAAATATTAACTCAACCATAACTAAATAGAGTTTTTATTTTTCTTCAAGACGTTCACATTTTTATGCCGAAAAAGGAACTAAAACGTGTTATGAACTCCCAGCATGATTTCAGTGTCCTTGCATTGAGGTCACGTGATCAGCATTTCCAAATTATTGGCTTCACAGTATTTGGAAGTTCGAATTTGAGCAATATTAGAAAAAGAAGAAGAAAAAAAAAAAAAATGTTTTCCAAATTGATTCTACCCAAGCCTTGATATGCTTGAGGTGACCGTGTTTTTTACCTTCATATGAACATCCACAATTTGCATATAAATTTATTCCTTTTATTCGTGTAACTTTTGATAGTAAGAATGATCAAGTATAATGTTTCTTGTTACGATACCCAGAACCCATCAAGCTATGTCCACCTTGGGATTTGTGGTTGAAAAGCACAATTAAGGATACATATTCCTTGAACGAGGTCTTGGTTGTGCAGACAGGAGTACACAAAATAGATGAATGGTAAGATAATGAATGGTTCATTTTCAATTATAAAATTAATGAGTAGGTTTTTAAAAAAAACTGTTTACTGTAACGAAAATCTTAATTCACTCTTTCTTAATCTTTTATCTTTTTGAGTTTTGGGAACGTTTTTCATACCAAGTTTTGGGCAGGAAAAAATATGCAATCAAACGGGCCGTATGGCGAACTCGAGGATTGATTTTTGTACTGTGGATACTTTGATTAACTTTAATAGATATTATTATTATGAAATAAGCTTTTTTCAATGGAAAAAAACTTACAAAAGAAAAGCTCCGAAATTATGGAAAAAAAACTGTTTTCTCGGGTATCGAACCCGAGACCCTCCGTTTGAAAGACTACATCGCGACATTTGATTCGCGGTGAAAATATCTATTATGTAGATCTAAGATATAAAACACTTTCGCATTCTGTTTTCGAGAGTCAATTGTTAAAAGGTAAAGTACAACATTCACTTATGTGAATATAAGGTTTGTTTGTCATAATTTAATTTCGATTTCTTCATTGATTTCTTTAAATTCTCTAAACTTGGTTCTCGTATCTCATCTCATCTACTCGATTTCAAAACGAATCATTTATTTCTCTAAGTCTACATTTGTATAATGTTTTGGGCGTTGAAACAAGCATTGGTAGAATTTATAATTTTGATACACTCAAAGGGTCTACTGACCGATTATATTGAATCGTGTGCCGCTTGTTCCCGGGTAAGCTCTGAAATACAGGTCTGCGCAAGCATCAGAATAGGAGTTAATTATTTTCAATTCAAGAGCTTTAAAATTATTAGATCAGAGGAACAAAATTACTGGTCTGTTTTTAACAATTCGGAACGATTATCTAAATTGCTTTCATGTTGCGCTATAAAAAAAAAATTCGTTTTAAGGCGATTAACAGGTATCCTTCATTGGTGATTCAAGTCCAATTTTTTTGATACACCTATTTCAATTAACGTTGTCATCGCCAAAGGCAAAAACAAATTACAAACCAAATTAATCTCCAAAGGAGATCTTTGCCCAGTAGTGCTGGCATTTCGACTTGATAAAATAAGAAATAGCTTCAAAATGCAATAGACACATAATGTGTCTCGGTATTGGAAGGAACAATCGTCTATTGAAATAGGTGTATAAATATTTCACCACAAGTATGTATATTGTTAGACGTTCTTTCGTAAAGTGTTCGGTGATACGACATCGGGCGTTTAGATATCGATCGGTCGATTAGTTATCGAACTGCTTACACCTGTCCTAGTGAGTGACACATTTGCATATCCTGAGCCCTCGCAACCGGTCACAATAACTCGTTTCTATGCTTCACATATCCACGAGTTAAAAACCGACGTTTTAGGGGTGTTCTTTGCCCGACAACTGTAGAAAAGTATTCTCCATTTTATTCTTGTTCATTATTTAAAATTTAAAAAATTTTTTGAATATTTTTTTTGCAGGCGATGACGAGAACGATTACTGTCTTATGATAACCATGAAAATGGAATATCCCAAGAAGGTACGTTGAGTTTATTTTGAAATGGCTGGCTATCTAAAATACTAATTCGTTCCAAAGCTGCTGTACTTTCAAAGAGAAAAACAGAGAGAACTGTTGCACTAAATCATGAAAAGATTTACATGTTGGAAGAGGTGGATTACAAGATGAAAAAGTTGGTTTTGGTCAGCCTCCATTATCTTGGATTTGTAGAATTCAGATTTTGCTTCATTTATCTCTGAAAGATACAGACGACATTGCTCTTTGTAGATCTGTCGATGAACTTCTAGACGAGTTGAGAGATACTTCCGCTCACATTGACGTTTCCTTCGTTTAGATTTACGCAAGGAGTCAGTAAACCAAGGAGCGTTAGGGCGTAAAGTGACGACACGAGTGACTTTGGGCGCGTGTTTGTCCAATAACGAACGGAGAAAATCGTTAAGTTCGTTGACAGCAAGATTTACGTTAGATGGTAAATTATTCTTGTGAAGAAACTCAGTGATTCTGTTGAGAATAAGATATTTTGTTTGAGTTGTCTCCATGTTCATGTGGCTTGTCGTGTGAAACCATTAAACAAAGCAATGATGCTCTAGGATTCGAGGTCTGAAATGGGAAAGCATCATGCCCGAGCGGAAATTCATTATTGATTCATTGATTTATTTGTTGGCTACAGGCAAAAGTATTATAGAAGTATTATACTTGTTGCTGGCACTGGTAAGTTGTAATATTTCCAACACGAGAAAGAGTGTTGGATCACATATCCAAACACCGAGAAGGGGGTTGAAAAAACGAGGCGAAGCCGAGATGATTTCGCAATCAATCCTTTGTACTTTGAGTTATATTGGAAGTGGTGGGTCAGGGGAGTTGTAGACGTCTTGTGAGATTAGTTGAAACAATTTAATAAGATGTCTTGTGACCCCTTAAATCATAGCAGTGTCCTCAAAATGGTAGATTTTCATAATGTACGTATGATGATGAGGCCGCGTGTTGTAGACAAGTCATTTTTCCTTTTTTTAAGGTGTGGACCACCTGGAAGAACTCAAGACGTATTCTGTCTCTACAAAAGCAAGTGTCAAAGAACAAGCCATGTACGATGATGGTGAAAGATGTGGACGGTATTGCACAGGTACGTACAAAGTCTGTTTGAGTGGAGCAACAGAAATTCGTTTATTTTTATTCTGTGCTAGAATAACCCATTGTTTAGAGAGAATGTGTGATATTGGGAAATGAGAGCCGTAGAAAATGGAAGGACAGCATTCTTTTTCGGAACCTTTGTGTACTGTTCATGATTTCATAATCATGGTTTAAAGTAACGTAATTTTTTTAAAGGTGTCCTTGAAGATATGAAGAAGGCTGGTTTCAAGTATGAAGAAGAAACGTGTTGCAGGTA
>JANTNT010020122.1:2070-13199 GCA_024752375.1 Entacmaea quadricolor | reverse complement strand
GAATTATACATTAGTATGCAAAGGGAATATGAGATACTCCTTGCATATTAAAGTATATTCCACTTGCATATTTAATTAGCCTGTTTCAGCCCAAAATATTCCCTGGATGATTTCAAAGCCTCTCCCGGCTTTGAGACACTTGGGAATAGGCACTTTGCAGAACTTGGTCACGTGCGTAGTTACCCCATAGCAGCGGGGTTTTGGAAGGCAAGCGATGTTTTTTCCGCTCGAAAAAAGGGGAGGGCGAGAGGTTATGCGATATATTCAAACGAGAAAAACAATGAAAACCGAGCTAGTGTGAAAATAATATTTATTACATTTACAATACCGATAGAGCAAGAGAGAAGTTTAAGAGAAACGCGCGAAGCAGCTGAGTTCTTCTATAACTTCTCGAGTGATTGACGACCTTCAGATTGTTGATATCACCGACAGTATATAGCATTTTCAAAAAAGGCTGACAGGGCAACGGCCAACGGCGATCGGCGATTGGCGATTGCACGACCGATAGGAAATTTTAAAATGTCTGCACTACCTTTCGGTCTTCGGTGAATGGGGTAGACATCTTTTAAGTTCTTATGAAATGAATATAAAAATATTCTTGGTGCCCCGCAGTTGCTTTCCATTACCAGAAATAGAAACCGTGGCGCCTGCCGTCATCACAGGGAGCTCAGGCTTGGCTTTTGTGTCGTTATTTACAGTAAATGTCACTTGAACGGAGTTTGGACTACTCTCCCGAGAGACAGAAAAGACATAGAAAACAATTCGATCAAAAATCGGCTTTATCTATTTTTTAAAAAATTTCGAAGGAAAATGAAAAGTTTATCAGCCACATAAATTTATTGAAAATAACGACACAAAAGCCGAGCTTGGGCTTCCTGTGGTAATACAAAGGAATGTTGATCAGCCAAATACTACTATATTATGGCTCCCTGTGGTGGAAATCAGTTAGAACTGGCCACCAAGTCTTCAGTATTCGCAATCTACTGTTTACAAGCTTCAAAATGATGGTTTTTCGCTGGTTTTTGCTTTATATTTTCCAAAATCTTATCATCCGAAAGTTGGGTGTTTGGCAGACGATCAAAGGCTTTGTAAAAAAAACTATTCGAGGTCGTTTTATCGACTCAAAATAGTGATATCTTTTTTATAACTGGGAAAGTAAATAGAGTGTCAATCGAACAATCAACTTTTGAAAGCCATGACCTGAGGTTCAGCTTTTTGATTTGTATAATTTTTCTAAACGTTCCCTTATTCACATGGAATTGAAAATTGCACCTGGCCATTGCATTGTCTATTGAGAATTCATGTTGACTTCGAAAAAAGTAAGGCGATTTTTACAAATCTAGCAGATATATTTATATGTGACATTAGATCATGTACTCGAGATTCGAATCTTTGGTTCAACTTTTAATCAACCTTCTGTGGAATTCACAATTTGAAAGGAAAATAAATTTTCCATACATTTTTAGTAATTTTTAGGGAGAATGGTACGAGAAGTATTTTGAAAGGTGCACGTTATTTCTGGCGATGCGGTCGTATAATCGCTATTAACCGATTGCCATTCGCCGTTCGCCCTGTTAACCTTTTTTGAAATAGCTGTATACATACGCGGAGCCGTTTTATTAGTGTAAACCGAGCTTGTATCAGTAAATTCAGACAACTAGCCAATAATAAGCTCATCTGATTTATGACAAATGAGGTTCTACATCATCATAACACTAAGCAGATAGCTCAGTCTTGATTATTCAAAGAAGCAATGAATAACGATAGTAAGAAAGGGAAGTGGATGTCTCCATTACCCAAAATTGTAACGATAACTCTTGAAAAATCCGATGGCATGCTCTACTTTCACCCGACACTCTCTCTAATCTAGAATTTCCTCTCACTTAGTTTCTTCGTTTTGGCTTTTTGGTTTCGCTTTTTAACATAGTTACAATGGTTTTAGCCTTGGATATCTCCCAAGCCAAATAGTTGCTTAAGTTCAACCTTTCGCTTTAATCCTGAAACGAGTTCATGAGTGACTGATTTGGGCTCCCAAGTTTTTTTTGGTTTTGCAATTTTTGCTGTGTTGGAGAACTATAAGTAGACTACGGACCCGAGAGGGCTGATGTAAAGGATGTATGGAGCACATTTTTTGCGTATAAATATACTAAATTTAAAATGTTCTATATTAAAGGAAAATTAAAAGGCTGTCCTTTATTTTTTACTAGGGGTTATTAGGGGATGTACACTCTCAAAACCCCCTGTATCCACCCCTGTTAAACATTACCATCGAAAACCGCCTAGCGTAAATTCATCTGTCATTAAGTCGTTCAGTTTAAAAACTCCTAAAAATCAAATTCCTTCTTGTTTCAAACTTTAGTTTGGCAAAGCATTATAATAGTATCAGCTTTCCGTAGTTAATAGGAAAAACATTTTCTGAAAATTCGAGGGGGGGGAAGGCTATTGTATTTGCATTGCGTGAACCATTCCTTTCATGTTTCCTACTTAAGCGCAAGCTCCCTTGCGCTAGCTCTATATTTTTTTACTCTGAAGGTTGATTGCACAAGGTAACAAATGACAAAGGTTGTGAAATTGTTATTTTTTTAATTGCACCTTTTTCCGCGTATTTGCATAACAAAAGACTTTTAAAAAATTAGACAAGACGTTTGTCCTATAAGTAAAAGCTCCATTTTCCAATTTCCTGTATCAAATAACTAAAACACCATTATTTGTCTAAAGGTGTTGCGGATAGTTAGTCTTAAGTAAATAGCCCTTAATCCCTTTAAAATTGGTGAACTGTTTTTCAGAAATACACGAACTTCTGAAGATCTATTCTCCCTTAGAATTAAAGCAATCAAAACGAGATTGGGCATGTGGTTCATAAAACGTTCAGCTGCAAAAGTATCTCTCAGATTTTTCGTTTTCGCGTAAGTATGTGAGATATAACAGCTTTAATGAAAGAGTCCATAATTTTAAACGCTGGAATTCATAAGACGTTTGGGAAGGTTTTGTTGCCTGTGTTATGTCGCGTGGCGATTTGTAGTTTGTTGGTTGATTGTTTTCTGGAGGTTATGGTTCGTAGTGTTGTACGTTTGTTTTTTTTTTTTTGTTTTTTTGTTTTTTTGTTTTTTTTTTTAAAGAAGGGAGATAGGGCTGACCTGCGCCCTATCTCTCTTCTTAATGTTGATGACAAGATTGTTGCTAGGGCTTTGAGTTGCAGGTTGAAGAAGGTAATGGAAGAGACTGTTGTAGAAGATCGGACGGGTGGGGTTTAGGTTGATTACATATAATTTGAATTTGATTAGAGATGATTTGGAAGGTGTGGATCGTTTAAATTTAGGGGGGATTGTGTTATCGTTGGATCAGGAAAGGGCGTTTGACAGGGTAGATCGGTTGTTTTGGATAAGGTTTTGGATCTGTTTAGGTTTGGGAGTTCGTTTAGGAAATTGATGTCTGTTTTGTATATCGGTGCTGCGTGTCGTGTACTTGTGATTTAACTGATGTCATTGGTTTGCCGGAGGGTATTCGTCAGGGTTATCCTTTGTCGCCTTTGTTGTATGTTTTGTTTGTGTCGGTGTTGGGTTGTAACATTCGCACATTGGACATATCGGGGTTTCTTGTGTCTTGTCATTCAGACTGTCCCAGTATGCTGATAATGTGACTTGTGTTTTGAGGGATGAAGGGTTAGTAAGGAAGGTCCTGGATATTTTAGTTGTTTGGTCGTTGGACGGGGGCAAAGTTGAATAGGGGTAAGTTGGAAGTTATGTGGGTAGGACGATAGAAGGGGTGGAAGGAAAAGCCGTATGGGTTGAAATGGGTTGAAAAGATAAGGATTTTAGGGGTGTGGTTTGGAGATGAGGTGTATGATGAAAATTGGATTAATAAAGTGGAAAAGTTGAAGAAGATTTTGGATAGGTGGAAGAGTCGTCGTTTGTTATTGAAAGGGAAGGTTTTAGTGTTTAAGGTGGGTTTGAGTAAATTGGAATATGTTTCGAGAGTGTTGGTTGTTCCGGACCGGTTAATTAGGGAGGTGAATGCCTTAGGTTTGGGTTTCTATTGGAATGGTAGGGTTGAGGGTTGAATTAATTAAAAAGGGGGTCCCTTTTCTTATTTTTCATCAAAAGGGTTGGGTATGGTTGACGTTGGGGTACGGGTTAGAAGCTCTTCATGTCATGAATGTAGTCTCTTTGCTAAGACGTTTAGAATGTAAAGCTTCCGGTTTTGCTCGCTACATTTTTTTTTTTGTAATCGTGTTGCTCATCTTGTTGATAGTTTGTCTTCTTTGTCGACTAATTTGTTACCTAGTTCTGGTACATTGGGGATATAACTGTAGTTGGTCGTGGTTGTGCTGTATGTGGTCAGAATGAGACTGTGGAGCATTGTTTTGTTGAATGTAGTAGAGTACGTTGTTACGTAGTATTGTCCATCGTGGTTTTAGTATTAATGTTCGTAATATCTTTTTGTGTCTGCTTTATAAGATTCTTCGGGAGGATAAGATTGTGTTTGTCATTGAATGTTTGTTACATTTAATTTGTAGGTTTCGTAATCGTGCTACCTTTGACCATGTTGTTGTGTAACATGTCGAATTGATACGTCAATTAAGTTTGATATTCGTAGTCGTCGTCTAGTGGACCGTCATCGTTTGTCTTTATCATCGTTTAAAGCTGTTTGGAAAGTTGGTAATGTTGTGTGGCCATGATCATTCTCATCTGAATCTTTATGTAGTCCTATTTTCCTAGAGGGAAGGGGAAGGGTTCAGATATGAATATGTAAGAAATGGAAGAAGGCTGGTAGTCTTTGTAATTTAAAGTAATAAATGACTTGTAATATGTGGACAAGGTTGGTTTTTTAAAAAAATAACTAGTAGTATTGTGTATTGATTACTGTAGAATTAGTTGTATCCGTAATGTGAAATTATAATAAGTAGGAGGAGGTCAGTTTTGAAAATTAATTAATAGTACTCTGTTAATGCTTATTAGTATAAAAATAGCTGTATCCGTAGTGTGATATTGTAATAAATGGAGGCGGTCGGTTTCGAATATATCAATAGTGTATTATATAGGCAAAAATGTAATAATCCCTTGATTTTAGTTTTTAATAAAAGTTTTAAAATCTGATGAGACTAAGTCTTCATCTAAACTTGAATCCACCTTTGTCTCTGATGAAGTCATCCCTCATTAGTATTCAAGTGATAAAAAAATAATAATAATAGTGGGTTCTTATATAGCGCATTTCACAATGTCTCAATGCGCTTCACACTTTAGTTTCGTCAGTGGAGGACTTTACGGGCTGCATTAATAGGCGCCATTGGCAGCCGCGCAGCTTACAATCATGAGAAGATGATTAGTATGTTATGCCTCCAATTGGAATAGACTGTTGAACCGGGAGAATATCCCCTACTCTTCTACGAACAATTCAACAGGTTCTTTAATGTCCCCCATGATACAGGTTAAGGAAGGGATGGGAGACAGTGATCTTTATATATCACTTGTGATTACTAATGAGGACTTCACCGAGTATAAAGTTCCATGGGTGATCCAATTGGACGAGAAGCTTATGAATTATTCAAGAAGAATTTAAAATTATATTTTTCAATGTTTTGAAAATATTATTTCAAATTCCGCTTTTTATATACTACAAAGGTCTACCCTGTCCACAGAAGAACTATTTGTAAGGAAATTTAAGCATATTTATCTATAAATCAGTTTTAGCTTTTTTTCTTACTAAGGGAATTGCGCCAAACAGGAGAATGGCACTTAATTTATCGTCGCGATCAACATTCGAAATATCTTGTCGATCATTTGGTATACACAATCACACATTCAATTTACAAATTATTTGTTAAATGAAAGTTTAAATTAAAATACACAGGTAATGATATTGATCGGTAATAAGTTAAGGGATTTAAAGTCAACTAAATAATTAGACAAAAAAGGAAAATTAATGATAAAAGCTATAGGGTGTTGTCACTACTAGAACACAAGCCAGTTTTCCTTCTACAATGCATTTCTGGCTTTGCTTGAACGACAATCAAACAATGGGTTGTTTTCCGAATAGAATGTCTAACCAATAAACTCAAATTCATAAGATTCTTTAATAGTGATCATCGAAATTTTTCTTAATGTACTTTAAAATGCATTTCATTCTAAGACAGACATTTACAATTTTCAGCAATCAGTTTCTTTTCTACGCTTTATTTCAAAAATACATTTTAGCTTGCTCGACTTAGCAAAAATAACTAGAGAGGTAGAACAATGAATGTTGGATCGGTGTCAATACAAATTATCTGTCTGGTTTTAGGATCCATCTGAAACAGAAACATTGTCCCACATTTGACTCATTGCGCCCTATATTAAGGTGACATTTTTTTTTTTCATGTCATATTTTTTTTTTCATGTCATATTTCAAAGTTCTCATACAACTATAATATATTAAAAGTAAGTTTAAAATAAAGTGCAATTTTCTCAGTAAGAAAAGGTAAGTTAATTCACTGAATGATGCAATGTAATACCATGCAAGTAATATTTAAATAGCAAAATGTTTTCGACTTTAGTACACCGATCGCTTGCGATCATATGGAAACAGCTTCTGCGATGATAATAGACCTTATTCGATAGGGCGTATTTGTTGTCCCATTACAGACCACGTGTCATTCCCTGGAGTATCATTTCTTTGTCTTGTGGTTACGCCTGAGAAGATGCATTAATATGTATGTAGCTCAAACAAAGACTCCTATTCTTAAGAGGATTGTATTGGGAAAACATTACGCCCCATCGAATAAGGTCTATTTTCCCGAAATTATGGCTTCCACCGAAAACTCGACTAGCGTCCTTATCGTATGGTTGATACTGCGATCGCTCCTGTTAGAGTAGTTTCTCTTAACCCGTGAAACAATTCTAAAGCAGAGTTGATGAGCTTTGAAAACCATTTTGACGTGCGAGTAACAAGAGAGAAACACGTAGACCCAGCCCGTTGGCCCTCCTAACACCATCATTAGTAGTTTCAATTAGCCTCAACAGATAATAAACCTGTCTTGTATACTTTATTTTGATCATATCAAGATCTAATCAAATTCGAAGCACGAAACAGTCGGCGTATAAACTAGACGTAAAAGCACAAATTAATTCTGATTAATAAAAAGGTTAATCCAACATAATTTTGCGCGAAATTTAGGGTTTTTTTTACTCGCACGCGTCACATACGTCAAGGATCCTAGGACATTTCTGAAATAAGCAAAGTGTACAAGCCTAAACATTTAGGCTTTTAACGGTGTATACGGAATTTCATTTTTTCCCGAGTGCAGTTATCGTTACGGGCCGATTTTATTACAGTGCCTTTTTTATATTTTGTGCTCTTGTTCGCTTATCCTACGATTTTCATGAAGCATCGGATTTTGGATTTATAGGTTGTCTTAATGTTGTCTGTTAAAGTGTCCCTCACCCCTGAGACAATACTTTCAGTACTGATTCTGCATGAAGTAAATAGTTAAATGGTTAAATTGATTTGAGTGATGCGTCTTAAAGTTATGAAGGTTTATAATTCCAACATTTTAATGACGTGACGTCAGAGAAGGCTTCATTAAATAGACCCATCAGAGGTCCATTAGTTGTCCTCCAAGTTGAACTTCAAAAACTGATCAGCCATTTTCTTCCTGATATAACATGTTTCAAACAGTAATTCAATAATAATAGCAAAGAACACATTAAGACAAATCTGTCCAGTGGCTTTGGAGCTTTGTTGACTCTTTGTATTGAAAGATATGAGAAAAAATCTGTAATATGCAAATTAGGAATCAACGTTTTTGCATATCTCATCAAATCGTTGGAAATACCATTGAGAAGGGCAAACCACTTTTATCTAGTTTATAATGATGTTTTATTATACTTTTAACTGTTTTCGGATAGATAAACGCTTTAGGAAGAAAAGAGTCTGAGATAATTTATGCAGAGAAATGGGTCTATATACAAAAGTGAACCGGTTCAAACAAATATCGTTCAAAAAGTATTTTTATTTAACTCATGGTTTACATAAATAATTTTTTTAATGGCCTTCCTTGACGTCATGAAATTAACATACTGGAAGTTTAAACTTTCATAACTTAAAGACGCATCACTCAAATCAAGAAATATTTTACCAACTATTTACTTCATTTAGAATCAGTACTGAAAGTACTGTCTCAGGGATGAGAGGCACTTTTAGTTTACAGAAAATTTTCCGAGTGCAAATTGCGCGGAGAATTTTTGGTCGACTTAAATTCCACATTTACATGTAAAATGTTCTTTTATTTTTCCTTGTTAATTTTATTCGTTTGTTCCCCATCCCTCCATCTGAACAATAAGCTAATCACATCGCACTTAAGCGTATTGAAAATAGTTTCTCCAATCAGAGAGGAGAGTCACCTTAGCTAAGTAATATCAGTTAACTGACTACCGATAACACCTACATGTAGCTGGTTTTCTTTTCATTCTGCGATCAACACTTTGTGTGTGTGTGTCTCAACTGCAACGCATCGGAACATAAGGTTTGATATCTAAATATTGTTCAGCTTGATTCTACTTAGTATTAGCAAAACCCATCTGCCGACTATGGGAAACTGACCCTTTTTACCAAAAGGATACCAGTTTTTCACCTTTTTTAGTAACTTTAACGGAAGAATGTATCTATTCATATTCAGTAGACAGATTTGACTAGCATAGATAGACAGTTTTTATCGATTCTATTAGACCTCGAACTGTATTCGAATTTGTTTACAGGTAGATTTAAAGAGCTTTGTATTTACGGCAATGCACGAACAACAACTTTGCATAAATGTTTAATATATCAATGCTATGCGTTAGTACTTTATTGCCTTTAGATTTTATATTTCACTTGGATATAGTAAAAGTCGATTCAAAACCTATAAAGACCATAGAAAAACTTTGAGTTTTTTCATCATTTTTTCCTCCTAGCCTGTATCCCTCGTGTGAATCGATTGCATATGATTTCATTTTAACAATACCTTTATTTGATTTAAGTGCTTCATGTTCAGAAGGTTTGAAGCAGTAGAAAGTTCATAAAATGAAAAATATAAAAATATCAATTTTTCATGGTTTAAGTATCCTCACTGTAAGATCAACTATTGCTAATTCGGCTTTGCGTGTTTTGTACTAATTATATCACATATGGAATTAATTATCTTCCTAAGGGCTGTCTCTTTAATAATCGCCCATCGGCGGGTAATGTGATTCAAAAAATATGTATTATCGTCAATGGAAATGCTTGAAAAAGTTAACGTCGATGTAAAAAAAGCGTTGCTTATTGTTTGGTTCAACAGATAAATTTTATCTAACTCTAAAACAACCACTAGGCTGATCAATTTAATCCGAGGCACGGCAAACTCAATGATCGAATTGGAAAGTTTAGCGCGCTAAATTTTTGTGGAGAGATGAAGAACACGGAGAAAAACACTCGAAGCAAGGGAGAGAACCATCAAACAACTCTACTCACATGAGTTCTGAGCTCGGGAGACGAACCCTGACAGGTAACGCGTTGGCAGTGCATGCAACTCATCTTTTTACCACTAATGCTATTTTTGTGAAGGGCCAGAGAAAGATAAAGACATCCTTTTATAACTGTAAAATAACAATAAAGTTAATGAGTGAAAGTAAATTTGTTAAACCGCCGAAAAAGAGTATACTTAACTTTGCTGACTTTTCGAGCGTTTGCCCTACGACGCTCGAATCGTCAACAAAGTTAATTAAGTATGCCCTTTTTCTACAGTGTTACACATTTTCATTTACTCGTTAATGTATGTCTTAAATTATAGTAATGAAATAATTCTTACCTATTTTATATTATTTAAACTAAGCAAAATAAACGACACATTTTTTCTCTATCAAATAAATATTCATTTTAACTTAACTAATATATCAAGAGTTTGTGATTAGAATTCGCCTATTGAATCTGAATATCAGAGCGAAATGTGATCGAATAAAATGGAGAAAGTATCAAAAAAATCTTCAAGAAATTCTGTAAAACCTTTATTCGCCCATGCTCAGATAACGTGTGCAAATAGGTTTAAAAAAAAAAAACGGAAAAACGGCGAAACGAGGGAAAATTTTATACCTGCCAGCTTCATACAGCTTTTCGTGCACCTGTTTTGTTTTATTTTGTAACCTTGCTTGTTATTATGCGCGTGCTCGTCTTTATTTTCTTTACGTATACTTGTACTAAATCATTATTTTAAAAAAAATTATTTGAAACATTATACCCTGATGGCGGGCGTTTCTCCTAAAATCTTTGGTGAACTTATTCAAAGTCTAACGTTTCTTGGGTTGATGACACCTGTTCTCTAAATATTCTAATTTATATCTTTTGCTTCATTTGAAGTATTCCTCGTAAATGGTAATGCACGAATTGCGTTCAACGGAGCATGAAGTTATAAAGTATGTGGCTCTAATTGTAAACAGTTCTAAATTGTAAACGCTTTTTAGTAAATTTGTTGTTTCGATACCGTAAATTTAAGACCGAGAAAAAAAGCTTTTGCAAAAATAGATATTGATTTATTTTAAGTCATTTCTAGCTATTTTAGGATTTCATGATGTTTCTTTGGATCCTAAAATTTAATTTGTATTCAGAATCAGGTGACTGATGTTGTTAGAAAATGCATATTTTAAGCGCCCCTTCAAGTTTAGGGGTCTGAAAAGTCGCAGATTTTTACTCTAAAAACGCAAGAATAGTACTGTGTTTTTCTGTGAGCTCAAAGCTTTATCATAGCACAAGTGTTCTGTAAGCATTGATTTAGTTTGTGTTTACTGAGAATGTCTGGCTACTCTAATGGAAATTTACGTGTGTTTATTAGATGTGCATCCAATTGTAAACACGTTCGCTGAAGCATAAGCGTGAAATCACTTCAGTTTATATGTAGCGCACAGTTACATGTAAAATGTTCTTTTATTTTTCCTTGTTAATTTTATTCGTTTGTTCCGCATCCCTCCATCTGAACAATAAGCTAATCACATTGCACTTAAGCGTATTGAAAATAGTTTCTCCAATCAGAGAGGAGAGTCACCTTCTTACTCCGGTTGAAGCAAATTAGCTAAGTAATATCAGTTAACTGACTACCGATAACACCTACATGTAGCTGGTTTTCTTTTCATTCTGCGATCAAC
>JANTNT010020010.1:0-24242 GCA_024752375.1 Entacmaea quadricolor | reverse complement strand
GTTGAAGCAGATGTGAAACCTAGAGAACTTGGAAGTACTTATGAGACTGGAAAAACCCTCGATTCTGATTCAAGAACGGTAATAATTGACGCCGGAAATCATTCGAAGCGACGGGAAAACAATCTTTCACTTGTGTTGAAAGACGAGTTCCCACGCCGTTTCAAACAAGTTCGCGCGCCGAAAGATTATATTTATCGGCTGCCAAACTGTAGTGTTCGGGCGTGGGAACTTAAGAGTTTGAAAGCTGTTTGACGCAGTAAAATACGGCGCGCGGCGCGCTCAACTGGAAATAGCAGTAAGTACTAGAAGCTAGACGAGACTAAATTTTTCATGAAAAAATCTTTTTAATTTGTGACCTTTTAGGAAGTCAATGATGTAGTCCAACGTGTGTCAGGTGAGAGTCAGCCTGTTCCTCTATGGCGTACAGTCTCCTCAGAGAGCTTGGACCCTGCTAAACACAAGGAGGCATCTTTCTTGTATTCCTTTGGGCTTACGCTTAAGGTAATGTTGTTCTTCTGTTATTGTCGATGATAACCGCCTTCCTTATGAAACTGACGTCGTTTCACTTTCCACCTTCGCCACCTGTCCTATCTCTTTTGCGTTCTTTTACTTGCAGCCTTCCTCCTCCCTTTCCGCCCCGGGGCGGTAAGGGGGAAGACATTGATTCACCGAAGGGGGGAAGGTTGTCTGTACCCTGCTTGGCAGAGGTTTTCTTATTTCTCTCCTCATACGGCATAGACAGGAAGCCTCTACACGAATCTGCTCGATGCCCTCTAAAACTGTGGACAAATATATTATCTCACAACTGGTTTAAACCAGTTTTTCGCCAAACGCGCCAGACTTTTGGCGCCACATTACCGGAAGTGGATTTCTGATGACATTGTATTTTCGCGCATGCTCGACAGAACATCGAGCAGATCTAGATTTCCTTTTCTTTTTCGTTAGAGGAGAGAAATAAGGAAACCTCTGCTGTCTGTCATGAAATGTTTGGGTGACTTTCAAGCGTAAAGGCAATGTTCTTATTTTTTGAACAGGGGATTCAAATAACCGCAACAACACCAGCAGCAACAGCAGTTCGTTTAGACACTGGAGTAATATCACTAGAGTTGTCTAACGCCATTCCTTCTCCTGTCGAACCAGGAAGACTCAAAAGAAGTAAGCCAAATTTATTTCTATCCAAATAACACATCGATGGATAAACAACAAAAGACTATATCACAAATTGATTTTTGAAAAAAAGGAAAGTTATAGAGATTTTGAATTAATGCAAATGAAGCCTTGTTCAATGGCAGGACAATAGAATCTGTTTTCCAGGAATTGAACTTTTTTTGAGAAACGACTTAAATCCTTGAGGGAAAAAAGTCCAACTCCGCTGTCATCTAACGTGACTGCCGTCACGACGGTGCAAAATTACATTATTTAAGTCGTACGTTTAATTAGTTTTCTTTCATTTAAATTGTAAAACCGTGTTTGGAAATTGCGCACATTTTTTTGAATATGTACCTTTTAATGCTATGAAGGTGGCAGCTTCATTAAGTTGTTTGGCAAGGCACAGGTTGATGTCAATCTTTCTCTGGGACAGTTCATGAAGGTAAGTTAGTTTTGTGTACCCCAATTATTCTTCGATTGCACGTTACGTCATCGCGGCCATGTTGGTGGTATTTAACAAATGATTTCTTACTAGCTTCTTTTGTTCGTACCACCAACATGGCCGCTGTGTCTTTGTCTTTTGATTCCCTTGGGAATGATTGCAATCCATCAATTGTACTGCAAAATGTGTTCGTATGTGCAATGTGTTGATTTGACTGAGCTTCCTCTGGAGTTTTTTCTATCTTGGGCTTCCTGTTGGATTTGACCGCTGAGAACTGAGAACGAAAAAGCAAAAAGCTTGTCTTCAGTCTCCCTCTTCTATATAAACAACTTTGCTATAATATATCCACAGAGTCGTATGATTGACAATGAACTGGACTATCTTCAAATGGCTTATTTCAGGACTACAATTGCAGTTAAAAATTCATTCCAGGTAAAGTGCGGGAGGAAGGGATCTCCAAATTGATATTAAACTTAATGATAAAAAATATAATCAAATAAATCAAAAATACTTAAAGCCCTTTTCCAATGATAACGTAAGGTTACTTGTGGAAGCTTGCGTTCGTACCGTTCAAACGAGACGCCTTAATTTGCGAAAAAATTGAGCAAGTTCAAAGATATCGTAAATTAACGCAAGCTACTGCAAGTCATTGGAATTTGGTGTTCAAACGAGACGCAAGTCCAGACTTGCGTTGACTTGGGTTCTCGTTTGAACGGGGCTTTAACTGAAAAATACATGTTAAAAGCCTCTATTGTGGCTGTGTGCAGGATGCCTGTCTTATTGGCGCTTTTATACTTCATATTTATTAGGATGTGAGCAGCATGCATGGTACAGAAGACAAAGAAACATTCTTGATCACATTAGAGCAACCCAAAGTTTATGCTCAGCAAGTTGCCTTCGACAAAGGTAAGAAGCATTGGTACAGGCACGTGCTACTTGTGTGTTACCGCTTACCTCTCTCGCTGACGTCCAGGGTTCGACTCCCGAGCTCAGGACTCGTGTAAGTTGAGTTGTTTGTTTGTTCTTTCCCTTGCTATGAGAGTTTTTCTCCGGGTTTTTCTTCCTTCACAAAAATGAACACGCTAAATTCCAATTCGATCTGTGAGTTCGTTGTGGTTGTTTCACGGTTCGATCTGTGAGTTCGCCATTCCCAGACTTTGATCAGCCTTGTGGTTGATTTCAGGGTTTAATATTGATTTTTTTTTTGAGCTGAAGAATTTCTTAGAAGAACGTTCAATTGACACATATTAACTACTGGTTATTATCTTTAACTACCTTCACCACAGCTGTACTCGTATACCTCAATTACAAGAATGCTTATGATCACTGGAATCAGCAAAGAATGGCTTTGAATGACGAGGTAAGGGCTTCTTTCAATAGTGCACTTTTCATTGCTACGTTTTTTCATTTGCCACGATGCTCTTAATTCGAGGGCTTTTCTCAGGGTTCCAGTTTGGTTTCCCTAGCCTCTCTGCTCACTCGGCGTCATATTAGTCGAGTTTCTTGTTGCTTCTCTCCCTTGATTCGAGGGTTTTTCTCTAGGTTCTCTAGTTTTCCTTCCTCCACACAAACCAATACGCTATAATACGTTATAATTGGATTTTGGGATTTAGTCATGCCCTGTTTTAGATCAGTTTTATATTCGACCAAGTCTATTTGAATAGCATCTAGTAGTTAAAATCAAAGAAATTACGAGAATAATATTTGATATTGCTTGTTTTAAGGTGCACACGGCTACACAAGCCGTACTAGAGAAACTGCCTGCCAGAACACATGCAGCTCAACTGTCAGGCTCGTTATTTCTGCAGCTCACTGTAGACAGGCTTGGTATCTGTGTACCACTGCTAACTTCTACTCAGCAGACAACACAAGGGGCTCAATTTAAACAAACAGGTACAGTACACTATCACGTCTAACAACCGAGTTGCAATCTCGTTCCCAGACCCATATTTCTTACTGTGCATACTTAACAAAATAACTGGGCTTTGGAAATATCAAGTATTTCCTGTCTTTTGATTGGTTACTCAGGACAAAAAAACCCGGATGTAAAATTAACTTCAGTTGAAACAAACAAAATGGCGGTCCGAAGTTGGAGTACACCAAGAAAACATAATATAATAATAATAAAAGTCAATACAACAACACGATGGTGGATTTATGATATCGTTAGCGACACAACATTTAGGTCAAATAGTTTCCCAAGTGTTACAATTTAGTTGGGCAAAAATTGTTCTTATTAAAGTAACGGTTATTTAGAGCAGCGAATTAACGGACGAAGTAACGGTTATTTAGAGCAGTCTTACACTAGAAATTAAGTGTTTCGCATGCAAGTTGTTAAGAGTTCAATAATTTAGGAAGCCGGTTGAACTTGGGGTTTTACGCGTGGAGAATCATACAGCCTTCGAATTCAGAGTCAGTAATAGAGAAACTGTAGAATCCATTGCAATTAACCCTTGAAGATGAATGTAAGTTGTGGGTTGGTATTGTTTGTCTTTAAGCTCAAACTCGTCGTCATAGCTCAGTTCATTGAGAGCAAACGTTATGCACCTTTCAACGACTTTCAACCGTCCGCCATCTTGTTTTTATACAATATGGCATAATGCGCATTTGCGACAAAATCGGAAGACCCAGAATCTGGGTAAGCACTTGTTTCCATAGCCCAAAGTGCCCTTGATCGAGAAAGGACTGGAATTGAGTTAGATAACGAGTCGTTCAATTATTTCGTAGAGCATGCGCAGTAAGAGATAAGGGGTCTGGGAACAAGATTGACCGAGTCGGATCTAACCGCTGCTCAGTTGGCTCACTAGTGGTTGAGGCAACGGTGTGTTGCGGGAGGTCGTGTGTTCAAATTCCCGCGGTAGCAGCAGCACCTGGCTAGACCTCGGATTACCACGTAAAATGGTAGTTTCATCTCATCTAGAGACGTTAAATATAGAGTCAGTTTATCATTGATTAAATGCGTCTGTCAACTGCCATTCTCTCTAAAAAAATCCTTTATTTTTAATTGTTTTCGTTTTTCTTTTTTGCTTGATTTTTATTCTCATTTTTGTTTCCATTTTACTTTCATTTTCATTTTTATTTTCATTCCTTTCATTTTCATTTTTCATTTTTCTTTTTTTCTTTTTTCTTTTCATCTAAGTTTAGCAAACATAGTAAACTTAAGTTGCTGTTGTTGATAATTTCAGATGTTGAACAAGGTTTTGCCTTGGTTCTGTCAGTTGAAGATATGATGCTCTCCTGTTGTTCTAGCACATCTTTCGTCAGCAAAGGAAAGTTCCACAAGTTTTGCCTCTGGTTTGCTGACAAGTTTGATAAAGAGGCTGCTGACTGGAGACCAGACCTCAGTTCGCGTCTCATGAACAAGTGTAAGTTATAACGACAAATACGTCACAACTTACATTTTCTCACCTACATACGAAGTAGTTTTGAACTCTATTTTCTTGTCACAAGATGGAATGGGAGGGGAAACGGTTGAATTTCACCACTGACCGAAACCACTGCAGTTCATTATAAATGAACACAATCGTGGTACAACTTGATAAGTTTCCAAATTGTCTTAATAGCAGAAATTTAGAAGTAATTAAGAAAAACTATTATACCTTTAACAAACATGTTTCGGCAGAACCACTGCTATTATCGAGTCTTGTTAATATAGATCAGGCCTTTACTGCCTATCAGTTAAAAGTTAAAAGATGCCATTTGGGAAAAGCCCTCCCTAAATCAACAACTTTTCCATGTTAATCTGAAACTCTCTTTGTAATTAGTGATTTTATTTATCTACTGTAATTTTCTGGTTCTGCCGAAACATGTTTGTTAACAGTATAATCTTTTTTTTTTTTTTTTTTTTTTTTTTGAGATGTTTGAGTTTGATATACGGTTTCTCTGTTCAACATATCACTAGGTGTGGTCTCCCAAGGCACGTATGAGTTGTGCTCTCGTACAAATCGATACCCAATATCGACAGGTAAATTCAATGTTATAGCGTTTTGTTGACACGATATGAAAACGCGCATGCTCGTTGGTTCTATGCAAATTTCCCGAAGATTTTTAGCATGTTTTTTTTTGTCGCACTTAAGCCCTGGCGAAACAAGGACACATTGTGGCGCCAACATCTCTTGTTGCCTCGTGTTGGCGTGCGCGAAACATTGTGGCGGGCCAAATTCTGTGTCCAGAAAAAATAACCTTTCTGAGAAACGTCAGAAACATTTGTTGTATCCACAATAAGCGCAACAATGTTGCCGTGTTTTGCCATGATGAGCTACATCGGAGGACACAATGTTGCCGTATTTTACCATGATAAGCAACATGGGACACAATGTTGCCGTGTTTTGCCATGATAAGCAACATCAGGACACAATGTTGTGTTTTGCCACGATGAGCAACATCAGATGACACAATGTTGTTGTGTTTTGCCACGATGAGCAACATCAGAGGACACAATGTTGCCGTGTTTTGCCACGATGAGCAACAGAGGACACAATGTTGTCGCCACAATGTGTGCTCGTTTTGTCAGAGCCTAAAACTATTGAATTTTAAGAAAACATGTTGAAATATACGCATGCGCAGACCCTTTTTATATATTATTGCGCAATTTGTACTGAGTAAATTTTGTTGAAATCACTTTTTATCACCCAAGCGTCAGAAATGGTGAAGACTGGTAAATGGATGATGTCTATTCGCTGGCAGATGTGCGGAGTTGAGATTCTTTTAGATACGAATATCGGTAAACGACTATCTATGCTTGGCTCTACTCTGACTTCCTTTGGCGGAGAGACAGACATTGCAAACATGGACTCAGTCGCTGACATCACAGAGAAAGACGCATTTAAAGAGGAGCACAGTAACGTCGATGGAGTTGGTAATAAAGGTGTAAAGAACAAAAAGCCAAGTAAACGAAATGTCGAGAGAGAAATGTGGGAGCAGGCACGGAAAGTCAACGAACTCAGGTAAATAAATGGGTGGTAGAATGGGTTTCTTTGCGGTATTGGTATGTGGTATTTGCGCGCTCGCATTACAGGTTTGCCTTATAAGGCACTTCTACTTTGAATATCCTTGATCCATCCTGATTTGTGAACTTTTTACTATTAGGACTAAATTTAAGACATTTTTACTTTGTCTACATACAGAAGACGAAACGATGTGAGCCATTTAGTTCTGGAAAGAGAAACCAAAACGTTACAAGACCTCGAGAATGCTGTATTCAACGAGTTTCGTAAAGATGTTCGTAAAAAGCTACGGAAGCATTCTCGCAGCAGACAGAGTAGCCAGTATCATATCAATGCGGAAAAAAGTCCTTCACGCCATCGAAAAGCAAAGTCAGAACGTATAAAGGGATCCCGATCGCGTACCAGGATACGAAGACAGATTGCTGAAGACTTCAATGAGTCCGACTACGATGGAAGTGAAATGGTAGACATGAGCGCAGCAGTATCTCATGAAAACCGGAATGGCGACTATTACCTCGACAAAACTGACATTCCAGTTTTGTCACCTTTTAATTTGGAAGACGAAGGACAAGGCAAAGTTGATCAAGATGTAATAGAATTGGAGGATCGAGTTGAAAACGTCATGCCACAGCTAGCGAGTACACCAGATCATAGGGATGCTCCTTTTACTCAAGGGTCTCCAAAGGTGACCTTTAGCACGAGTACGTATGATTTTCAAGATCAGAATGGGATGAACCAAAGAGCGAGTGTATTGCCGCAGCAGAACTTAGACTTTGAGTTGGATGTTGTTGTGAATATTGACAGCGGCAAATGTGTGCTTCACTCCTCTCACGAAAGTGAAAATGACGAAAACAGTGATCAACGGTAAGTGAAGTTAAGTCAATAGTACTTTCAGTGAAGTCCTTTTCAAATGAGACGCAAGTTCAAAATGACGTTGACTTGTGTTCTCGAGACAAGTTTAACTTCCAAAGACTTGCGGTAGCTTGTGCTGACTTGTGATAAATTCGAACTTGCTCAAATCTCTTCGCAAGTTGAGATGGCTTGCGTCTCGTTCGAACCGGATACAACACAAGCTACCGCTAGTCACCATAAGTTCACCATAACCTTTCAGTGGCTTGCGTCCTTTGAATGGAGTTGATAGTTTTAATAAACCATAGCATTTATCACCATTTATGCATGTCAAAAGATTGTTTCTTTCAACCTTTATTATTTTTGGTTCAAATTATGTTATTTAGATATATAAATCTACATATATTCTGATTGTAGTCCTTTAGCCAGCCGTTTGTTTGCTGTTGATCCTCCACGATCCAGACCCTACTCATCGTCTGCAGCACGTCGTTACAAACAAAGCAACCAAGAAAGTAACTCATTGCCGAAGGCAGACACTGTCATCTTGCTACCTGGAGTAGACGTTCGTGTCAACTATTCCTCAAGTTTTGACAGTGAATCTGGAATGGATCTTACTCCTACTTTAGATGGTAGCGGGTTTTCTACGAGTTCGTCTCTGGACACACAACGTGACCCACCGTGCCCGGTACCAGACACGCAGCCTCAGGGTCTTCCTTTAAGTCGTAGAGTCAACAAGAAAGCGGGGGTATACATATCGGTATTGTTTCAGTCTTTGCCACAAGAAATGGTCCTTAAGCCTTCATTGATTGACTTTCTAGAACAAGCCCTTGAGCCGATTATCATACCATTCGATGATGAGGTTACTGATGGGGTGGGGTCAGTCTCAGACAATAGCAGCGACCCCGAATTTGAAACAGGAGGGTCGATCGTATCATCATCGATGTCAGAGTCGTCTTCCTTCCCCGTTGATGTTGTGGTGGTTTTTAGAGTACAACCTTCAGATATTCGTTTAAGTTGTCAGCCAGTCTCTAAAGTAGAGTGTATGTTACGGTTACCTGCACTGGATGTTGTGTTTTCGTCCAAGTCGAGTCCTAGCAAGTCCTCTCTCCTGTCAGGCGAACAGAGGAGACAAGATGCTACAGACAGTACGATGGCATACCAATTATTTGACAGCGGCGGAGTCAGTTTCACTATCTGTCTTTCAAGTTTCTCATTCTGTATTTTCCATCCATATGGCAAAGAGCACACTTCAGTGGGCAGAAGCGCCAGCGCACCTTTGGACACAGAAGCAGAACTAAGTGAAGAAAACCGTTCACGTTTCCGCTTCACGCCACCTCAGCCGATCTCTGGTAAAAAGGACTCTTTGAGTTTAGATGTTGAATTTGTAAAGTTCCATCTTTCAAGACGGCGTGTTGGAAGTGCCAATGTGGGTGATAGTAGAGATGGATCCAACTTTCCGACTTGCTCATCCACCGTCGTGAAAGTTTCTGGTGAGTATGTTGTGGTTGTGGCAGTTATTATGTTATTAGTTGTTGTCGTTGTCATCTTCTCGTCCTAATTTACCGTCTAGAACATGCGGTGCATCAGAACCCCCCTGGAAAACCTTTTGCCCCTTTTCAACATGTATTAAGGCCCGTTCACAAGGTTACATTTTCGCTACGATTCTGGGATGCAATTTTTGCTGAAGCTTTTGCGGCGATTTCACTGCGATTCAAAATCGCTCGTGTGAACAGCCAGCGATTCCACTGCGACTTACGAAATTCGCGACGACGCAGGGGTTTTGAAGATGTTCAAATTTCACTGTGGACTTGCTGTGATTTTGCATCGTGGTAAAATCGCACCCCAAAATCGCAGCAAAAATTGCCCTTTTCGGACAGTGCTTCTCTACGACTGCATCCCCTCCTGACAGTGCCTGTCCGCTGCACCTTCCCGACGGTGCTTCTATACGACTGCACCCCCCTTCTAAAGAAAATTCTGGATCCTCCCCTGAACAGTGCTTTTGTTATTTCGATAGGTGTCTGTGATATTGGGTCAGCAGCGTTCGCCTATGACATGCGCCGTCTAAACGAGATCTTGGACTTCCCTAAGGCCTGGTATAAAAGAAAACTTGTCAGTAGGCTTTTCTTGGGCAAGGAAGGTTCTTATGCCGCCAAAACTGTTAACGTAGCTACTGATGTGCCCAGTTATAAAACTTCACAGTCGATCATGGATGATGTGACCGAGAAAAGAAGGTACATTGATGCTACTTTATCCGAATATACAAGGTTAACTATGTATGGCAGTCTGTCAATCGTGTTTTAGAAAAGTGTCCTTTGGTCGTATTAACTGGTGTCAATATTAAGCGGGTAAATTTAATAGAAAATGTATGGGTATTTGGTCGGGACCTACAAAAGTGTCCGTAATAACCGAGTGGTCGTATTAAAGGGGTGGCCGTTGAGCGGGTTTCCACCATATAACAGAATTAGATGTTTAGAATATACTTTTTTTATCGAGTTTGCGCCTTCATCCAAATTCGAGAAGCATGATCCATGAAACCAGAAGTGCAGGTTTTTGGATAGGAATAGTTATTGATTGTTTTTGTTTTCAGGTCGTCTCCTACCGTGACAGAAAATCAGAGGCCAAGACCTACTCAAGGACGACCACTCTTATCTCGCTCTCTATCTGAGGATGAAAGACGACTTCCTAATACCTTAACGCCTCTTAAAATACCTACCAAACAGAAATCAAGTGAGTTCAAAGGATGCAACATCTTTAAGAGTCCTCCATTATCTTTGTGTGTAGTAAGCAAGCTTTCTCACTGGGTAACCCACAACCGTCTGAGCAAACACTGTGATTGGATGAAGAAACAAAGGAGTAATGAAGCAAGAAAATAGAATCAGCCATGTATAACAGGGACAATGTTTTATCATGTCTTTGTTTTGCATGGCTCTTTTTGTCTTGCTCTATTATTTTTTTGTTTCTTCATCCAATCACAGTTTTTGTTCAGACGGTGGTGGGCGACCCTTCTCACTAAGCGACTATCTTCAACTTTCACAACCCTGAGAATGGACGCTTTGGAACGGAATATTTTTTTTCTTCAACAAACCCCTCCGTCCTACACCAGTCTTTCCCTAATACCCTTAAAGAATTGACAATATACTTGTCGGTTTTTAGCGAACACCACCTTGGTTACAACCACTTTAATTAGCATATAAGAGTTTATTTTTGTAACATTTCCTCGTAAGACTTTAACCAATGTTTTTTTACCTCCAGTGTCAAAGAAAGCTACTTCACCATCGGCTGGATTATTTGGCTTTCTTCCATCGTCACCTATTCTATTCCGGTCAATGACTATGGCAGGAGGCAAGTACGGCCTTCTGCCTTCAAATTCTGCAACCCCATCGCCATCCTTACAGAAAAGACATGCTTTCACAGGTAACCCAAGAGTAAAAGTTTACGTTAACATCGACGACGAAACAGACGACCACGACAACCGGAATTCGGTTTACTACTGCACATTCCGTTCTCCTTTGACTAAGACGACGACGGCGGCTTATTACTGTAAAGGCCGGCATCCACTGGACGACAAGTCGCTGCGACAGAACGCGTGGACTTGTCGCCTTGTGTTTCTAATTGTCGAAGCAAAGTGTCCCCGCGTCGAATCGCAGCGACTTGTCGCCTAAACATCGCAAACAATCCCGGATTTTTTCGCACCTTCCTTCAACAACATGATTCGTTTGTTTTACCGTTTTCACTAGTTTCCCAAAGCATTTTTTAAACATTTTTTGCTATCGTTATTTTTAAGAAAAAAAGGCTCGCAAGAAGGAACAAGAATCGCCTCTTTTCGTAGCAGAGCACAGTTCCACAGACACAGATGTTGACGGACCTTTGAGTAAATCATCATCTTCAAGTTCTGGATCTAAATCTAAATGGGAAACAGTGATCGTGGTAGCATTGAACCTGTCACGGTTAGATGTCAATACTAATATGGGAAGTGTTATGGGACAAACAATGTAAGTCTGATTCAACTCATCTTATTGTAATTAATAATTGATATTATTTTAACTCGTATAGTGGGTTTCGTATAGAGTGGGAAACTCACGATACCGTGACTCTTGAATGGCTTCCGCTCTGAACCAATCAGAAAGCGAGAAGACAGCTAGACACCATCCAATCACAATGCTTGAATATGGAAGCCATTTAAGAGTCAAGGTGCCTTACGTTTCCCACTCGTACGAAAACTGGTGCTGTCGTGTTTCGTACTCAAGCATTGTGATTGGATGATGCGCATTTTCTCGCTTGTTGATTGGTTCATTGTGGAAGCCATTCGATGGTCATTTTACCGTGTATTTGCTACTCTAATTAAAAGACAGTGTATTTTCATGACGAAATAATATAGTACCTAAATTATGGTACATATTTAAATACAAAGTAAGTACAATAATATATAATAAATACTGTTGGATAAATTGGAACTTTAGGTGCAGTACGAGTGACTTACGAGCCCAAAGTCATCTAACGCTGACCAGTACTGGTCGAAGACACCTAAAAACAAAGCTTAAAGTCAGACAAGCTGTTTGTGAGTCACGGAGTGGAATAGTTGGTGGTCACGTAGAGATCAACGAATTCATATCAAAAGGTAATCTTGATATACAACAATTTTTTCGAGTGATCTTTTAACACAGGTATCCCAGGGGAAAGTTATATGGCGCCTTGATGTCGATAATTTTGAAGATTGTCAGTAACAAAAGGTTTATTTTGCAGCAAATGTTACGGAGGAGCGTGGCTGTAAACCAGAACATTTAATCAATTTGAAAGTTTGTCATGCTGAAGCTAGAATTGATTACATGGGAACTTGCATTTTGATGGGCAATATATCGGCACTGCAAGCAGATCTGCGTGATGAATGGATTCTACAAGAAGCTCAGAGTGCCTCTACAGGTAAAATAGTCCCTTTGTTTCTGTCTGTGTTGGTTGGTCTGGTCTGGCCGACTTGAAAACATCACGAAGAATCAAGTAAAATTGAAGAGTGCAACCGTGAACAAAGAAGGTTATAAAACAGCTTTCTTTACCAAATGTAAAAAGGTTTTGGTCCCTTTGTTATTATATACTACATTAGCCAGTAACTTTCTTATATTATTAAACTATTTCTAGGTTATTCGAGAGTACATATAAATTGTGTGTGCAGTGACTGCGGAGCGATTGCCGAGGAGGGGGGAACTGCAAATTGGATTGGGGAACTACAATTTTCATAGAGCTTTATTTACTAATAAAAAAATTCAAAATAGCCGGGCTGTACCCCCGGTCCTATAGCGTCCCCCCTCCTCGCGGTTCCTGATTTGTCTAATGATGATAATACTTTCCGTTTCTTCCTTAAGAATCCTTGTTGGCCAGCGACAGAGAAAACCCTATCAAATCAAAGATATACGTACAAGCCGACATGTCCTGGACTGATTTCAAGTTGATGATTTCTCGGTCTACGACTCCTGATCTCATTAAGATGATTGCGAAGATTCAAGAGTTCTTTACCCAACAACACAGGAATAGTCTCCGTGCTCTGTCTACTTTACGTAATCCAACACCTCTAGCGACGGGTACAATACTCTCCAACTTAGCAATGCCACATTTGGCTGTCCCGTACAACAAGGAAAAGGACGCGGAGAACGATGGTTAGTGAATTTAACTTTTCATGGAAATTGAATTTCAGCGTTGGAGATGTTCATCTCTGTAACATTAGGTGCCAAGGGCGTAGTAAGAAGTGGACGCTCCCAAAAAATCTTCGAAACTTTTAAAAGTACTTTTAAATGGCAATACCCCTCCCCCATTCAAGCTTCATTAAAAAAGCAATTTCCCCCCTAAAAAAGTTCATGACGTCACTGACGTGCCATATACAGACCGAACCGTGAAACTGAACAACACTATGTGATTTAATCATCAGGTCTGAAGTACCAACACTGGAGCAAAGTCCTTAATGCGTTGGCTGGTTTAAAGCTATGTATGCTAAGCAGTCCCATACCAGAACGAGGTGTTGTACTTGGAGGCAGTCTCACTCTACGTGGAAAGACCGTTTCACTAGCGTGCTTCCATGGTGTGAATTTCCGTGCTCAGTCCTGGGTTTTATTTAACTTGAAGCAGATTTACACGGAATTCGATAGTAAAGTTCGCTCAGAGGAAAAGAGCTGCCAGGTTCGCAGAGTTCGAGCAGTGCAAACGCTTTTGATTAGGCTTGGTCATGGTAATGATGAGGCAGGCCTCCCGGGGAATTTTTCTCCGTCTGGTGAGTTTAATTTGTAAAACAGAAAACTTTGATATAAAAACCCAAAAATACTCGAAATTTCAAACCAGTTTTTTAGAAGTATACTAAGGGACCGTTCACATTATTTAGGTGAGGCGAAGGAGCTGAGGTTTTTGGGAGGGTTGTCCAATACTCCGACAAATTTATGCATAGCATTGTATTGTGTTATATCCACATAACAATAGATTAACAATACAATACAATTGAGAACGACGCAACACAATAGAATGAAATACAGTGCTATGCATAAATTTGTCGGAGTATTGGACAAGTTAGTTTTCAATTGGCCCTACAGAATTACACTACAATGGCCGCAATATTGGTGTATCTCGTGTAACAAGTGAAGCTCATGACAAATTGTTGAGGCACACCAATAATTGCCGCCATGACGTCACATAAAAGTAATCTATACCTTCCTCGAAGTAAAGGAGATTCAAAAACATTTTGAAATGGGGTCCGAGAAAAATATTCAAGTGGAGGGATTTCCCCCCGTAAGCTTCTCCCTCCAATAAGTGATGAAAGATCCCTAAGAATTTAAGAACTTCTTCGGCAGTATCTTTGTACGTGACCTTTGAACTGACTGATTTTCTCTTCTGTAAATAGCTCACATGGCCATAGTTCGTAAAGTATCACGTGGCCGTCGTAACCCTCCATCAATGGGAAGCACAGTACAGGAATGGCTAACGTACGTCTGTGCTACTGGTGACGACGATATATATCCTTCTGACGAAGAGCCTGTTACTACAAAACAACGAAGCGATTCCTTCGGTACTTCCTCTAAAAAACCATCCCAAGGAAGTCGAAACCGTACGAGTAGCTATCGCTATGAGCACGACTCAGAACCGATATTTGCTCTCCCGAAGTTTGAAGTAGAACTGACAACAGAACACGATATGCCTATGGGTTACTTGGTATCGACCTGGGCTAGGAAAAAGAAGCATTCTATTGGGTCGCGAACTCTTCCTGTACCGGCAAGCCCTCATGTGGTGGAATGTTCGCTTTATTCCTCTTTTGAAGATAGTCTGTGTGTTACCATGGATGTTGGGCTGTTGTTCTTCCTTCATGACGTAGTTCAGTCTTACGTTAAAGAGAATGAAACTCTATCCTCAGGTGCAGTAAAATATTTCCTGGTTTTAGTACTTCCCAAGGGAATAAATTAAGACATAACGGCAATGTTGGATGACATTTCAAAAAGAAGCTATCAAAAAATGTATGGTAAACATCATCCAACATGGATGCCAATATTATTCCCTAGGGAATAATCTTGAACCACGGGTCGCCCACCACCGTCTGAACAACACTGTGATGGGAAACAAAAGAATAATAGAGCAAGACAAAACGAGCCATGCAAAACAAAGACATGATAAAACAATGACCTTGTTATACATGGCTGATTCTATTTTCTTGTACCATTATTCTTTTGTTTCTTCATCCAATCACAGTGTTTGTTCAGACGGTTTTGGGTTACCCTAAACCACCTACTGCGAGAATAGACAATTTCACGGATCCCGTTACTCAACCTCAGCCTCGTCAGGGAGTAAAATATTCTTTACAAATCGACTACAACCTGTGAAATTTCAATTGTTCGTTGATGTGTAAAGTCCTTTCATTACAGTGGACTGTAGTTAAATTCTAAAGAATATTGTGCTCCCTGACGAGGCTGAGGGTTGAGTAACGGGATCCGTGAAGTGGTCTATTCCAGTGCATAACTAAGGGTCGTGTGTAGAAAAGTGTACGCTTTATTTTCACTTGGGAAAAAAGTTTCACCCAATCGGCAGAGCGCCGTATAGCATTTTTACAACTGAAAATGTAACCAATCGGCAAATACGAAGAAATGCTTCAACCAATGAAATCCGTGAAAAACTTTTTTTATCGACATTCAAATGGCTTTCGTTAAAAGTTGTTGGATGGCGGGAGATAATCTTTCAACGCCTTTATTTCTCTGGAGTAATCAGTAAAACTTCTCGTATTATGCGTGTAAATAAACAGCAAAATGCATAAAAAATGTAATGCACTTATGTGATTTATTCACGAGTGATTTGTATTTCCTTGTTTGCCTTTTTTTTTTTTTTTTTTTTTTTTGAAAAGCGTAATTACTCACAAATTTTAATTCTTTTTGTTGTTGTTGTTGTTGTTGTTGTTGTACAGCTTCTATTCCACGAAGTGCACCATCACCCACTCGAGCTGAGAAAGATTCAAAAGTTTCTGAAAAAGACGACAGAGATAAATCTCACAAAGTCGCGGACCAACAAAAGCGTATTCGACAGTTTCGCAGCAAAGCATGGAAGCTAGAGCCACGAGTTCGTTTCATGTCCTGGGCTGGTAAAAATATCGACCCAGTCAACATGGATTGGGTTCTACAGAAGTTAGGCTTCACTCATGCACGGCTAACTATTCCCAAATGGGCCCAGCGTGGAGCGATGGATCCTATGGATGTAGTTATTTGTTTGTTGATTGATAAGTTGATGGCTGCAATGCGTGAGCAAAGTAGTGAATGATTTAAATTATACAGTTTTATCACTAAGTGTGCGGGAAAAAGAATTTTAACGATGTATAAATAATTTTTAATTTAGCTCGAATTTTTAATAAGATGTTTTTGCTTCCTTGACCAATTTTTACTTTTTTATCGGACTTTTTTTGTCTTTTTGTCAACCTATGAAACTAAATACCATGAATTAGGTTTCCCGCATTTTGTGTACAACTAAATAATAAGTACTTTGCTTTCTACGTGGTTGTATCGCTTCGTATTTTACTTCGTGTAATTAGTATGGATATTTTAGTTAGTTTTTCGTTCAACCAAGAAAGCAATTTAACGAGGACTTAAACAAATAGAATAAAAAAAGAATTAAAAGTCAATTTGCTTGAAAAGTTTTTCATCAGTCATAACGGTGATTTATATTTTTCGGGCAGCCCTCCCCCATCGTATTTGAGTGAACCCCAAGTCGTGGCCCCCTCTTGATCAAGACCGCCGGCTTTGCTTCCCCCCCCTCCAATCCATTCAATTTCTAATTTTCCTAGTAGGTCATCCTGTGTATATGAATTGTCACGTGAATAGAAAAAAGCTTGGAAAACAACTTCAGAGTAGGTTATGTATTTTATTATTATTATTAAATATCAATATTATAAAGTTTTCTTGGCTCTCACGTGACGTCAAAGCCACCAATGTTGGTAACATTTCTCGATTAGCCTCTATTGTTACGAACATGGCTGCCATGCCTTTCTTATCTTCCCTAATTAATGGGTGAAAACCAAAAATCAATGTGCTGAAGCCGAAGGAGATCGAGAGGAGATCGGATTCGTCCATAGTCACATTCGACAATAAATATATTGAAGATTTTAGCAAAAACTGGCTTGTGTACCTCATCAGACAATACAGTACAACTGGTTACTCTGTTGATAAACCTCGCTGTCACAGACTAGCTTCTGGAGAGAATCGAGAACTCTCTCAGAACCAACGTGACCAAGACTATGTGACGAATGTAGAACATCTGTGATCCTAGCGATGTGAGCGCCTTCATGTGGCGAACCTGTGAAAAAAATTAAATATCATTATACATGCCCTTCCCTAGGGGAGGTTCGAACTAATCCCTGCCTCCCCGAACTCCTTTTTTCGACAAGAATGACTGTAAAGTTTAACTTGCGCAATTTTGTTCGCTGGATGAGGCGAATTGCGTCTCGTTTGAACGGTACGAACGCAAGTTCCTCAAGTTACCACCTGGGGGTACTCCCCTATATTCGCTATAAGGGTACATGCAGCCAAACTGGGTATGGTTTTCAGCGATTCTACTCTGGAACAAAGTATATAAAATCGCGCTCGATCTGGGACAGGGTATATGAAATCACGCTCTCTCTCCCCCCTCTGGAACAGGGTATCTATTCTCGCAATACTGGAACAGAGTATGAATTTAAGCGATTTTACTCTGGAACAGGGTCAAGGTTGTTCAGAGGGCTTAGCGGCACATCCTTAGAGTACCCCCCCGGGAGTTACCAAGAGTAAACTTGACATAGAGTCCGGCAATTTCCGTACGAGTGGGAAACGTACGGTACCGTGACTCTTAAATGGCTTCCACTCTGAACCAATCAGAAAGCGAGAAAACAGACACCATCCAATCACAGTGCTTGAATACGGATGCCATTTGAGAGTCACGGTACCGTACGTTTCCTACTCAAAAACTGCTCACGTTTAAAGAAAGTTTTTATCGTACCTTTACTTATTTCCATGATGGCTTTTATTATGGCTGGTTTTAAGTGATGCTCGTGTGTGATTAACTGAAAAAAGAATGAAGACATAAATGAACAAAAGGACTTACTACACACGAGGTAGCTTCAACTTCAATTTATTCACACACACACTCACAATCTAAAAATATTACAAAAACTTTGAATATACAAACTATATATAATTAATAGAGATTAAATAAAAGGAAGGTGTGTAGGGTGGCTGAAGTAGCTAGTGCTTTCGAGTCAGCCACCCCTCAAGTAACAATGGAGCTAAAATTTTCAAAAAATGAGGTCAGTTTTATCTAATGTAAGTCCAGCTGTCCGACAAAGGAAGTGCGCAAAGAATTGTTGTTGAAAATGAAGCGACCCTCGCCCCAGACTCAAATTTCCAACGGGGGGGGGGGGGGGTGATTACGTTCGAATAATATGCTATTCTAAACTTTTAGTATAACAAAACAAATTACGCGAATGTGTACTTATATTCATAATTATGAATCACATATATAACGAAACGATAAGCGGCTAATTTGTCGCTTACATTTTGTTATGTTAATGAATAGGTATATATATTATACATATAAATCATAAGTACTTTTTCGCATATATATATTTTTTTGTTATATACATATATTTAATAGCATATTATGCTAGTATATATATTCCCATTTCCAACCAGTGAATGAAATAAACGCCATAATCTTGGATTGAAAGTAAAGTAACAGCTGATTGATTCGCATGGCGAAATTCGACTGTGGATGAGGGTCGCCTCGCAGAACATCAATAAGCGCTGTGATTGGTCAGTTCGTGCGTGCGCGCCGGACAGCTGAAGTGTGACGTCATTTTAATGAAAATTCACTTCCGTGTCCAAAATGAAAGCGTTACAGCAGGCGTTTTTCGATCTTTTCATATGCTTAGAACCGGAAATACGTCACGCCATGTCATCGCTGCCATGTTGGTGTTATTTAACAAAAGATTTCTCATCAGTCCATGGTTATATACAAATGTAGCTGTCATGTTTTGTTGTTGTTGTTGTTTTTGTTGTTTCTCTTGGGAATGGCTGCAAACCATCTATAGATCATGGGTTATTGGTAAAGACAACAAGACTTCCTCTGGATATTCACTGGGCTACCAGTATTGCATTGTGCAATATTTGATGTTTGCTGCTCAGGAAAGAAAAAGATGGAAGAAACAAAATAAATTTTAGACTGGTTAAATTACAGACAGTATACCTCTCACCTCATATGTATCAAGCAATGTGTCTTTGTAGAAGATTTCTCCTTGCATTTCCAGTTGTCTTAATAATTGTCTTGTTACTTTGCTTATCTCAGATGATTGTCTTTGGTTGTTAGTCTGTAAAAATAAAACTTATTAATGATAATATTTGTAGTAATAATATTTGTAATAATATTTGCAAGGATAAGAAATGGGTAAAAAATACAACTTAAAAATCGAAACATTTTCATCTAAAAGGTCATCTTCATAATATTTGTGTGCACTTAATCCAACGTAAACTATATATTTCTTATGATTTGAAGCTTTTAGTGCTCTGTATACATAATGTACACAGAGGCAGAGGCAGCCAAGAGGGGTGGGGGTGGGTCTATAGTCTCTCACCTTTAGCCAATACTTTGATACAAGCATACTAAATTTCCAAATCTTTAATCTTACCCCCCCCTTTTATAGTCATCCTTCACTCTTAGCCAGGGACAAATGCAGGAATTTGTCAAGGTGTGTCCCAAATGGAAAAAATGTGTATAACAATAAGCAATTATTGAATGAGGTTGAGTATGATATCGCAAATTATCAAGACCAAGGTCTTTGTTATCTGCCGAAGCCATAGGCTGCCGAGGCAGATAATACAGGCCTGAGGTCTTGATAATTTACGATATCATACAAAAACCGAATTCAATAATTGTTTTATTATACATTTTTCTCACTATAAAACTATTAACATGTAAATGAAAATGAGACAAAACATAAACAAAGCAAAGCTACCACTGTGTGACCTTCAATGACCTTGACATGATAAATGTATTATCTGCAGAAAAAACCTACAGATAATACATTTATCATGTCAAGTTCACACAACATCAAGAATTGGCTGAGGGCTCTCGGCCAATCAGAATCAAGATAGTGAGTAAAATGTATAATAATGTTTCTTAAAAAGCATAAGAATAAGTGAGGTGTATGGGGGTGTCCAGTGCACTGCAGGAAACCCCTCTAAATTAGCCCCCTTCCACTTTTAAAGGTGCCACTCTGCCTCTGATAGGGGGTCTGCAATCATACTTAAAGAAACAATAGAATAAAAATGAAATCAAAACTTAAACCAAGAAATGAAATAAATTTGTTTACCTTAGGGAAATGTCTTACCTCTGGTAAATCTCTCTTTGAAGCCAAAATACTTTCAGCTATTTTGCATACTTCTGCATTTGAGCACAAATCTTTAAATGAAAAGACAACATTCTTGGCATGTTGTGTGGATTTCCTTATAAATTGCATCAAATGTTCTGTGGAAGTAGATGATGTTTTCCCACCATAAACAAGTGCATCAGGAATGACAAATGGAGCATTGTACACTTTGGTGTTCAAGTTTATGATATCAAGCCAAAATAAAGTCTCAGCATTGGGATTTTCTTCTACCACTATTAAGAAATATACAAAATTAAATAAAATTTAAGTATGAGTTCCACTGGGATCCTAAAATGGTTACCTGTTTATGACAGAAAAACTTAAATTCTAATAACCTGTTTATGACAAAGCATCACTTTATTGGCCAACAAACAATAGATCAAACTATGTGACTGAAGTTAATTGGAAAATAAGTACCCTGAAAATAAAAAAAAATTGGGAAAAAATGATACCCTGTTCATGACAAGAAACTCCAAAACCCATACCCTGTTCAGCAGATCATCCCTGTATTAGTCCATATATGGAAGTACCCCCCTGAGATAAAGGCTCATCCTTGGGATCCATGGTGACACAGAGGGGAGAGGGGAGAGGAAAAAAAGATGGGTGATCTTGAGAGGTGATGGAATTTGATCTTGAGGAGAGGAATGGGTGAAATTTTTAGGTTTACTAAAGAAATGGATTTCTTTTTAACTAGTAGAAGAAGAGGTTGTAGAAACCTTTTAACATATGCAAGCACTTGAAGTTGCTAGAAGAGGTTTATCTAATTTTGAAGCTTGAACAAACTTAAGCCCTCTCTACCACTCATCATGCTATACATATAGACTGCTCTCTTACTGATGTACTGTGACTTATTGAAATTTATGTGGAAATAGTTTTCTTTGATATAAAATAACAATTTCTTATGTTTTAAATTACTTTTTGATAATCATGAAAAAATAAAACTTGCTACCTTCAGCTTACTGTCACTTAACTAACCATTTACTGACACCTTTTTACAGACACCTTACTATCAACTTACCAACCACTTACACCTTACCATCAACTTAACAACCTCTTACCAACTACTTACTGACATGGGTAGAATTGTTCACTTTAGCCAAAAGTTAAGAGTCAGAGAATTTACCTATAGAGCTAACAGTCAGTTGTCTTTGATCTCGAAATATAGTAATTTTGCCCTGGACAGAGACTAATTGACCAAGACAGTACACTTCTGTTCTTGGATTGTTTTCCTTCCAGTGACAGCATGATATTATCCCTGTTCCATCATCCACTATCGAGAGATGCATGATGAAATAATTAGCAGTTATGGACTGGTCATTAACTATAGGGGGAGAAGGAATTGATGTCACTTTTTGTGCACCAGAAAAAGGGAGCCATAATAAATGAAGCAGAAAAAGCTGACAAAGGCTGCATGTCCAAACAATTCTGTGGTTGAATTAATGGGGTCATCAAAATTCAAATGAAATACTATGATTGTAAAAATAAACAACTAGTTTAAATAATTCTACAAAAAGTGGTCATTTACCTCCATAAACAACAAGTTTTTCTCTGTCATCAACATAAACAACTGTTCCTAATACTTCCACTCTTATTATTACATGGTTTTTGCTTTGGTACACACCTAGAAAATGACTTTGCAGTAAGTAGAATGTGTGGCAATTGTGTCTCTATTTTGAATAAATCCCTTTTATTAAGTATTTATCAAAATTATACCCACTTTGGTAAAACTAGTTACTAACTCAGTTTGCAGTATGTTTAACGATGGACTGGCTGAGTAAAAATCAAGCATGCAAAGGATTGCTGGACAAAACGTCCAGCCCTTGATTCAGGTTTGAAAAGACAGATTTCTCACAGCTAAGGATTGATTGCTGATCAGGTGTTGCTCTTTTTGATGATTTTGACTTAATATCACTCACAATCACTCTTATAAACTTCTCTTTAGTGATTTGGGTTTTAAAATAGCCTGAGGGCCAACCACAAAAACTCAAAAATTATGTGTCTTGATTGGTTAGAAAAAAGTTCACCACCCAGCTGGAAGTCTAAACACAAGAAAGAATGAAGACATATTATGGAGTTGTCAACTTCCCCCTGAAGCATTAATTTAATCACCTTCCTTGTCCTGGGAGGGCAATGAGCAATTAGACTGGTGACAGATTAAACTGTTTATTTGAATGCTTTTATTTCCACCCAGGATGGGAATTTTAACAAAAAATAAATAAAAAATTCAAGTGCTTGAAAGTTGCTGGGGAGGGGGATGTTGGATGTTTCTCATTGACGTAAATCCCAATTGGGAGGATGATAGAAGTTTTCACTCTTGGGAATAAAATTTGATTATTTTGCCTCCAAATTGAGCTGTTTGGAGTAGGGTGCTGGGTTGCAGAAAAATTATGCAGATCAATTCATTGTAGAATAACAAACACTTCAATGTCAATTTAAATCATTTGCATAATGTTTCTGCAATCTCACACCTTTGCTGATATAGATGAGAGTTTGAAAATATGCATTTGAGGTTGGGTTCCTGCACTTTCGGTTTACTCCGTGCCATAAAAAGTGGGGGTGGTGCTTTCAGTGTACAAAAGCAATACAAGATTTGTGCCCCCAAAAAATTCGTTTAATAAAAAACGTACACCCCCCTTTCATTTCACTTACAAAAAATGTATTTTGACATTACAAAAACTGTTACCCCCAATTTCAACCGACTTTTAAAAATGTACCCCCTCCATTTCCACCGCCCCCCTAGGACGTAATAAACGATCGGTCCCTTACCTTTAAACTCTTTGCTTTCCTTCAATTCGTGTACTTCCTTTACAAAAGTTTTTCTGTGAACCCAAAAGGTGGAATCGAGTCCCCAGTAGTGAACAGGCAAATCACAATCCGTGGCCATTTCCAAAAGCCCTCATATCACTAATATGGAACCCTATTGCAAGCTTTCACATAACGAAACAGGGGGAGCAAAGAGCCCGAAAAAGAGCCACTCCGCTGAAGATCTTCACCCTTTTCAAATATAATAAGGAATTGAAACTAGAAGTTACTTCATATATACGCTCTCCCAGTGATGTAAATTTACCCGTACCCTCCCCCTTCATTCCCCTCATCTCCCGTATAGTTTCGCGCCAAAAAACAATATCTGACGTTCTGATTGGTTCAGAGCCTAACCCAGAGGTCTTTTCGAACCGTTTAAGCGTCGTTTCGTTTTTGTTTGTTCAACGAGTGGTGAAAGAAATTTCATTCTCCAAGCATAATTCAATTATAAATTTTAATTTGTTTTCTTCAAGGTATGACTTGAATTTAATACAATGCTATATAACTTTTTAATAATATTTAAGCTTAATGCTTTGTTTTAGTAAGTTTATACGCCGCCTTTTATCCACAGCGCTTCAGAACACACTGGTGAAAGCTGGGTGCTCGACTTCTAACCAGGTAAAAATTTTTTTATTTCGTCCTTTATTTCTTTACAAGAAACAACTGTACAAAATAATTTCATTATGAACGGCGATAAATCAGTAATTTGCCAAATTTGGTTTAAAATCAGTAAATGTCAACTTCATTATTCAAATTTTGCTTCCCCTCCCCGCCTGGTATACTTTATCGCGATCAAACACTGCGACAAATTCATACCGCGCGGGGAGGGGAAGGGGAATTTGTCCCAGAAAAATCTGCAAAAATTCAACTGGATTCGACGGGAAAAACAAAGGAAAAAGCCGAAAGATTTTTCAATAAATGAATTCCCAGATTTTGGAGAATTTTGATCAAGTTCTTCTGGAGTTTAAAGAAAAGAAGACATCCAATTCGTGGTTATGCATGAGTCAACGAATACCCCGACCCCCCCCACCCCGGGACAATGTGGGGATTAGGAAAAAAACATGATCAACTCTCTAATAATACCCCCACCCCTGGGGATTATTCAATACCTTGAAATCCCCCACCCCCGGGCTCATTCTTGATTAGCCTT
>JANTNT010019677.1:0-13211 GCA_024752375.1 Entacmaea quadricolor | reverse complement strand
GAGAATCCTAGCGAGTTATAAAAATAAACGTGTTTTCCAACATTGCCTTTCTGACCCAGGCCTTAACATACTCGAGTATACGTACATCAGATCAGTCCTCTATACGTACATCTGTATATGGAAGTCGTACGATAGACTCTACTCAGCTAGGTTCTCCCGAATGAAGTGAATAAAGTAAACGATCTAATCACAGGTAGCCCAAGCTCTGTTTCCAAGGGGTTTCGGTCTTCTTGTTCAGTGAGGGACCAACTGCTTAAAAAAGCTCCAAATCGGCTGAAACTTAGTATTGACCGAGACAAAGAACAGATCGAGGTAAATTGAAAAGTTAGTAGCATTTATTTTAGCATTTTCAAAAATAATCCAAATTACAAACTCTAAGCATAAACCCAAGCTTGGGCTGCCTGTGATCTAATCATGTGACTAACACCCGTGTTTACTCAGTGGTCCAACAATCACCCTTGATTTCCGTTTCTGGGACATGCTGCTTGAAGGCCGTCTCTGCGCAAGAATAATCACACCCATAGAAAGGTCCGTCCGAGATCGTCTCTGTTTATAAATACACAGCGAAAGTTTTCATATTTAACAATATGAGATAATTTTGAACTCATTTACTCAGCTGTTATTCATACAGTTCATATATTAGCCTGGTTTCCGAATAGCCAAACAATCCCGACTAGTCATCAATATCCTTTCGGTTTTTTGAACGAGCAGTGAGGTCATGCCCGAACAGACCCCTACCAATAGTTACAGTAAACAGAATAGCGCTCTGCTTTATTCGAAAAGATATTAAACGTAGAGTCAAGTTCAAACATTATACCTTTCACTCTAGATGGATAGCCCTATCAAAGCTTTCAGTTAGAAAGGGATTTGAAGTGCTTAAGATCTAGTAAACATTTTAAGTGAATTTTTTAGCTTGGTGAACATGAAACTAAGTGATCTGTTGTCTGAGAGTCTGTCTACTCCTACGGTGCTTGGTACTCAGTTGTACAAGTTTAGGCCAGTAGATAAGAAGAACTGGTCCTGACCTAGTTAAAACTATCCTCTTCGCTCTATTTGTAACAAGAAAAGCTCGAATAGAAAACAAATCAATCGACCTGAGTGAAGTAATCTCGAACGAGCAACCCTCTTGGGCAAGCAAAACACCTGGTAAGTTTATATTATTAGTTCGACTCGTATCTATTTATCAAATTGTTACTTATATTAAAAATTATAGATATAAGAGTGTAGATAAAAGTCCCTTTAATCACTGGTGACCGGACCGCAAGCAAATATACATAAATATCTTTACGATTTGATTTCTCGTTCATAGTAAGTCTTTGATAACTTTGTCGTGACATATCAGTTCCAAAGAATATTCTAAATAAACTATAGAGTTTATCATAAACTGTGTGAATAAACTAGGTTCAAAGAAAAATAATTAACCCCGAGGGCGAGTTTCATCGATCAATGAATTATTTAGATTTTTTTTAGGTTACTCTATTTTAGCCTACTTAGTTTTTATTTCATATCACTTTTTCAAATAATAGCTTTTTTTTAACTATTCTAATTAACCTTATTTCGGTCGTCTAGTATTTAAAATATATTTGAATGTATTGTTAGGTTGTGCGTGTAATTGTTCGCTTTGAGGGAAGTGAGAACATGTATTTAACTTAACTTGACAGGGCAGTCTCTTTGCGTCTACTTTATTAAATGGAAATTCTTTTTCTCTCGGTAAACGTAGAACATGTTTATATCAGCGGTCAGTTTAAATGAGATAGTTATTGAAATATCGACCAAAAAATAGCTACAGAGTACACAAGGGGCTTTGTTTTGAAAGCAAAAAACAAAGAACAAAAATAAAGATGAAGATGAATAAAAATAGAGAACTTTCAGGAAATAAAAAAATGACGGGCACTGCATGACACGTGTTGAAAAGAACCTGAAATTGGCGAATTAAACCAGCCTGTGAGTGGGATGTTTTATTTGCTTTGCAGTTTCTGTCCGCTAAGTTTCAGGATTTCCTTTTTAGTGCGGACGTCTTAATAACAATTAACATATATATGAAAATGTCCTTTTTCGTTGTCTTTCTTCAACGAAGATTGAGCTGTTATGCATACAGATACGAAAGAAACTATTTGAGGAAGCCGACTGTCCTAATTGAATGGAATATTGATCAACCAGAATGAATTTAGGTTTTAATTTAACATTTGCTCACTCGTTTTCTTTTAGGAAAACTGTGTTACGACCTGTAAAAGCGATCGTTCGGTTACACTTCCGCTTACGTCACTGGAGGAAAATCCTTATTTTGAACTGATTCGAGCAGTCAGTGTTTAGTCTTTGACATAAGTTCAGAAGGACAAGAAATGACGTTTTCTTTCAGAGCGCAAGGAATTTCATCTCCGTTTTCTATCCTCTCTTTAACTTCGTATGAACTGTTAGGATTGTCTCTAGCAATCTCTACCTTAATCAGTACTTCAACGGAGGTCGTTGGGCTAGGAGCATCAGTGGCACGTTTCATGCCCCTCAATCCAGCCAAGCCAAGCACACGCGGCAAACAAATTATTTTCCCGCCAAATAAGGTCGCTGACATTACACTTGGTGGACTGTTTCCTGTTCATCACAAATTGAATACCGTATTTGGTCAGTCATGTGGTCACCTTGATAGCGAGAGAGGGATACATCGACTAGAAGCGATGCTCTATGCCGTTACCCAAGTAAACAAGAACTCGTCATTGTTGCCCAACATAACCCTTGGTGCTAACGTCCACGATACGTGTGATCAAGACACCATTGCGTTGGAGGAATCCTTGGATTTCGTAACGGAAACGCTTATGAGACGGAACCCAATAAAGTGCCAACTCGAAGGCACGAAGTTGAATCATACAAAGATAATCGCGGGGGTCATTGGCGCCGCATCTAGCACTGTTTCTATTCAAGTTGCCAACTTGTTAAGGCTGTTCAAGATGCCACAGATCAGCTATGCATCAACGAGTCCCGATTTGAGTAATAAATACAAATATGACTACTTCGTAAGGACTGTCCCCCCCGACACCCACCAAGCACGAGCCATGGTCGACATCATAGTTGCTCTTAACTGGACGTCTGTTTTTACAGTCCATTCCCATGGCAATTATGCAGAACGGGGGATGGGGAAATTCCTAAGTCTTGCCAAAGGGAATAATATTTGCACAGTGTCATCTGGTCGCCTAAGCGAAAGTCCAACAACTGAAGAGTTTAATGTTATTATAAAGAAATTTCTCCAAGAAAAAAACACGCGTGCAGTTGTACTCTTTTGCAACGACAACGATGTCCGGCGTCTTCTTGAAGCAAGCGCACAAGCAAAGGCGGTTGGACGGCTTACTTGGATCGCTAGTGACTTTTGGGGAACAAGGCGTAGCCCGGTTAAGGCGATTGAAAAAGAAGCGGAAGGAGCTATAACAATAAGGCTGCAGTCGGTTCAAAACGAAGGATTTCGAGACTACATCACAAACCTTAATCCATTGCAACATTCTCCCATTAACCCATGGTTTAATGAGTTCTGGGAGAAGCAGTTCAACTGTACAATCAGCTTTAATTCTTCAACCTGCTCCAAGAATATAACGTTAAAGAAGGACATGTACCTTGACGATAAGGTGCCGTTTGTCATCGACGCTGTTTATGCGTTCGCTAATGCCTTACATAAATTATATATCGAACTTTGCCCTAAGATGACTGGGCTTTGTCCAGCAATGACAACCTCTAAAGTAGGCTCCCAGTTGCTTAAAGTTCTGCGGAATATCTCTTTCGAAGGCGCCAGCGGTAGAATAAGATTCGATGAGTTTGGCGACTCGCCTGGCCGTTACGATATCTTTAGGTTCCTTGGAGGAGATTACGTTAAGGTCGCGTCGTGGGACGACGAGCTGATTGACATCTCCCCTCAACTATACAAGAAAGATGAGAGCTCAAGTGTTGTAGAGTCATTCTGCTCTGTCCCATGTGGGACGGGGTTTTATAGGCAGCTAAAGACAGACAAGTCTTGTTGCTGGACTTGCAAACCGTGCGGCCAGGATGAATACGTTCAAGGTTAGTATTTTCTTTAGAGCAGTTATAGTTTGTGCTCTTACTCGGTGGGGGAGGGGGCAACCAGTTAAAAATATTGACAATTAATGAAACATTCAGCTGCAGCTGCCTTGATTACTCCTTCGTTCTCTACTGCCACGTTGTACCGTCAAGCATTGCAAGATGATTGGATTATATGTGATGTGCTTTTTGATTGGCTCAGAGTGGAAGCCATTTAAAAGTCACGGTACATTCCTATCTTATAAAATGTCTTTTGATTAACCCGCCAAAGTAACTTGTGGCAGACCGCCCATAGAAAAATAAAGATGTTGCAATAAAAGAGGAATTTGATCACTGTTAATTGTCATGTTTTGGCTCATTAACTAATTATTTTTGTTGAAATGTGGCTCTCAAATCATCCTCTAGTCTACTGAAACGGCCATCAATCAAACTAGGTTTGTTGTGATTGGTTTAAGACACGCTATTTGATTGACGTCTATCTATTTTAACCAAAGAAGCTCTTATCATCATAACTTATAAGAGGGTCGCACTTCAACGGTAATGGTTGTAACTTGACGTTAAAATAGGCTTGGCGTAATAAGGTTTTATAGAATAATTCACCCAATGACGAGGGAACTCCACGTTAAATTTCACGTTAAATTTCACGCGTAAAACGATATCGCACGAATCGCGAAGCGATGAAAAATAAAAGACAGTTTTTTTAAAGTGAAATTTAATGTGGAGCTCCAGAGTCGCTAAATGAATCCTTCTTTAATAATCCCATAGCCAAAATTGGAACTTGCAAAACTGTTCAAAAGCAACAAGATCACGGGATGCTTGTGTATCCATTGAACTCTACCTTTCACATTGCACTCCACAAAAAGTCCGCGTACGAATGTATAGTACTATGGGATTTCTACCAGTACCCACCCTGGTCTTGCTTGAACCAAATGAAGGAAGTTCGAGAAAACAACCTAACAGTTACTTCATTTTAAAACTATTAACTCTTACCATTAGTAGAAATATACCGTAGAATAGCATTATAGTAATGTATTTTGTTTGTTGTAGATACCATAAGGTGTTCGTCTTGTCCTATCGGCGAGACACCCACCGACAATCGTACAGCTTGTCGTCTACTAGATCTTCGCTATCTCTCTTCTAATTGGACGATCATGGTTACTTGTATCGCCGGCGTCGGTATAATGTGCACTTGGTTTGTGATGACTGTCTTTCTGTGGTTCATTAATACGCCCCTTGTCAAGGCCTCCGGTCGAGAACTCACTTTTACGCTCCTATTAGGTCTCCTCATGTGCTACGCTGTGGGCATCTTTCTTGTACTTCATCCTTCGACGTTCGTCTGCTACATACAAAGAGGAGGGGTTGGTTTCTGTGTCTGTATTTGTTATTCTTCTCTGCTTATCAAGACAAACCGCATCGCGAGGATCTTCAAGAAAAGCGAACGCTCAACCAAACCACCAGGCTTCATCAACCCAGGCTCACAGCTCGCCATCCTAGCAACATTTGTCGGAATAGAAATAGTCCTTGCGGGAATCGGGATCGTGAAGTGGCCTCCGAAGTCAACACGAATGTATCCGACAAACACCGACGTGTTATTGACGTGTAACATCCAAGACTATGACCTTATAGTTGCTATGCTATATAACTTGCTGCTTATCTTACTTTGCACGTGGTACGCGTTCAAAACGCGCAAAACACCGGCAAACTTTAACGAAGCGCGCTACATTGGTTTCGCGATGTACACGAGCTGCGTTATTTGGCTGGCTTTCCTGCCAGTCCAGTTTGGAGTAAATGACAAGGATTACAAAGCAATCACGCTAAGCGTGAACATTACGCTCAACGCTACGACCCTTTTGCTGTGTGTTTTTGGTCCAAAGATCTACATAGTCATACTAAGACCAACTAGGAACATAAGAAGTCGTTCCCTAACAACCTGGAGATATGATCTTGGTAGTTCTAATAAAATTACAGGTAAGAAACGTCATCAGAATCATTTGCAACTTCACAGGATGATTGATGATGATGATACTGTCATCTGTCAGTCCACTTGTGAGAGTTTTTTGTAGTGGTAGTTAGCGGTAGTTTGGTAGACTGACGCAAAATTAAGGCTCTGGCAAAATGAGAATATATTGCAGTTGCAACATTGTGTCCTCCGATGTTGCTCATTTTGGCAAAACACGGCAAAATTGTTGGCTGCTTGGTGCATGTGGACACAAAATTTTGCTCAAATTACTGCCAGAAATGGAAGTTACGTCAATAAATTAATGTGGAATAATGCACATATCAGCGGCTTCCCCAAGGGGGCTAACCCCAGGCTAACCAGGGAGATTGTAAAATACTAGAAACAATCTTCATGATTTTCCCTGGGGGGTGGGGAAATCTTTGTTTTCAAAGTCCCCTAGTTAGAGTCTTCCAAGACCTACAAGCTCCCATCATTTTGAGGTATATCCCCCACCTTATTTTTCTACCAAAAACGAAGTCAAGCATTTCCCCGACCCCTGGGGCAATGTTAGCATCCAATCTCCCTCTAATACCCCTCATATCTCCCTGGTTAGCCCGGGGTTAGCCCCCCGGGAAAGCCGCTGATACATGCATAAGGCACGAGTCCTTGAACATGGTTATTGCACTTGCATGTGTCAAGTTTGTACTTGTGCTCATACTCAAGCCTGGTTTTAGCCAATCACCTATTTATAATGAACTTTTTTTACTATTTCTTAAGCATCAATGACCATAAATGATTGTTCTAAGTTAAGGATGGACTTAAGGTTGCCATTAATTGACTCCTGTTTTATCAAGCGTATGCTCCACTTGGAACTTTCTTTTGCTGTCACTGAATTGCGTTTTTGAAAAGTCTGTTGAATAATCTTTAATAGCTTACAAGCCTTACATATCAAATAACCCGGGGGTGAAGGTGACCCAATAGTTGAAAAGTTTTTTTGGGAGGGGGAGGGGGCAATTGCCAAAAAAGTTTAAAAAATTAAATACTGACAATGCAAATACATTATTGGCACTGTTTCAATGTTAGTGCTTAATTCTCTAAAAAAATATAGTTGACAATTTTTTAAAATTCAGTTTTGGTATTTGTTGAAAAAAAGTGTGGCAGTCTGTCAACATTTGATCTAGCTTTTGCCTTGCGTCTTACCATCCTTGTGGCCTAATATTCTCCCCTGTGGACTCTTCCCTGCAATATCCCAAGCCTTATATGATAAAGAGCGGTTTTCTTAAGAGTGGGAGACATGATACTGACCTATGGCATGTACATGGAATGGCATAACGTTAAAATAGGCTGTAACATTGAAATGGCTTTTCATTATTTTCAAGCAATTCTTCTAATCTCAAGGCATAGATATTATTATGATAGAGTAAAATATCCTATAGCTACAGTTTGGTTGAAAAATCCATGTTTCTCACTTATACAAACTCTGCCAAATCTGTGTGTGATGTTTCATAATAGTGAATTAGCAAATAATGAAATATATTTAATTTATTCTGGATAAATTATTAAATTACTATCACATCTGAAGTTTACAAGGGGCATAAAGTGAACAAACATTGGCATTTCTGTATTTGTTCTTGTATTTATTTTAAATTAAAAGGTTAAATGCATTGTATGTGTGCTAACATCACTTTGTTTTAACGTGGGTTTAAATTTTGTTATAACAATTGTTGTTGTCATGGTAACAAAGCATGCATCTATCATCGTAACCTCACTAACCTGTTTAACCAGGTTTAATATGATTGTTTGTAATTCATTTCATGATTGTGTACAGCATTTGAAATAAAATTATTATTTATCTTTGATTTCCTTATCTTTGCATAACAATCCAAACAATTTAGATGTTAAATCCTGGGGGGGTAGTCCAGCAGGTTTTGGGTGGGCTGTTTCGCAGAGATCCTAAAACGGTTACCCTGTTTATGACAGAAAAACTCAAATTCTCATGCCCTGTTTATGACAAAGGGTATAATTGTATATCCCTGTTTATGACAAACCCTATACTCTCATCCTGTAGTCCCAAAAATTGAAGAATAAAATCGCTAAAATTGCTTTACATAATTGATGTAATTTTGGAATGGACAGTTAATTTTTTTGGAAAGAGAAGAATGAGCAGATCAGGTTTAGTTGGGCAGCATGCCTGGGAGAGACTCTGATTGGGAAAGGATGGGGACGCTTGGCTAAAATTTTAAAACTGAGCCCTAAAAGGTAGCCGTGTTATCCTGGTGGGCATGGCAACACAAGATTTTTACCCCTGAAAGAAGGTACCTGCCAGTCATCACCAATATTTTTTGCAGTTTTAATAATTTTGAAGACACAATCTTCAAACGCCTTCTTACTCTAAAAAAACCGACCCTACAAGTTACCAGCTCAGTCGCTGGTCATGCAATAAAGTTTGAGACACCCTAAAAGTGACCAGACCACTGATTTTTACCCCTGAGAGATATGATGAACATCCCTGTCATGCTATATATAGGAACCCCCCTGGGCAGCATGTTCCAAATATTGTCAACTAATAATTCTGTTAAACATTTTTATTGATTTTATCATTCCAGGACAAAAAATGTCTGACAGTGTTTTGAATCGTGTTGAGCTGGGATTTGTTAATCCAGTACCAGTCCAAGAAAATGAAATATCACAAAAGAAACAAACTGATTCAGTCTTTTAATTGATATATAACTTATTATTATTACTACAACAAACAAGCTTTTAACTTTGACTGGGACATATGGTATTAGAGTGCATGCCATATATCTGTGAAATAAAACTTAAGTATTTTCTAATTGCACTATTATGTACAAACTAGTGGATATCACTGAAGCAGAAAAGTGCAAATAACAATAGCAAGGTATCTAGTGGTCTTTGTTTTTCTTTGTGTAGTTTATACCTGAGTAAATTTTCAGTTATTGGATAACAAAATAGTAGATAACTAAATACTATTACAGGCTAACTAGTTAGTACTTGTTTTACAGATATATGGTGTGCACTCTAATCACAAAAAAAACAGTTAATGAGTTGCTTTTCAACATGTGAAATTCTAGCCTGGGTAGCTTGCCCTCAATTGTTTTGGGATCCCTTCTCTCCCCATTCCTCGTTACAAACAAGTGAGGGCCAGTGATGCAGGGTAATGAAATTCATGACAACATGACAACATATTAGTACAACATGACATGTTAGTACAACATGACAACATGTTAGTACAGTTTTAATGTTTTTGTACTACCATGGCACAGATATGAATTCCTTGACACAAGATGTCTGGAAGAATAGACTGTAATAAAAGTTTTGAAGCAGTTTTCAATGTTTTCAAACAAAAAATCATTACAGCCTTAATATAAACTTTGCTTTGAGGTTTAAGTATGGTTAATGCTTGTACACAAGAATAAGCAACATATACAGACTCTGTAATTAATATAATGCTCATTAGCAGTGTTTGTCTTCTTTTCCTGCATCTGTCATATTCATACTACACTGAATCTGTGTTGTTGCTTACAAGTGCGACTACTTTAACTGGGGCCACTTAGACAATGAGAACCAATCAAGAGTTAAAACTTGAGCCAATCATAGGAGATCACAATCAGTAGAATCTTGAACTCAGTCTCTTGATAACATCAAAATTGTTTGTCAGACATTATTCAGATCTTGGCTTTTTTTACTTGCTCCTGATTGACTAGAATTGGCTAAAGTTGGAATGCATTGTTTTCACTCTAAATCTTGATTGGTTCTCATTTTCACAGTGGCCCCAGTTATAGTAGTGGTACAGTAATATTCTTGCACTTGTTTTGAACAAGACCTGAGCCAAACTAATCAAAACCACATGCAACAACTTGACTTTAACAGTTGCAATGCAACACATAAAGCAGTTCCAGTCATTTCTAGATCATTTTATAGTTTGCTTTTAAATAATATTTATTTGTAATTACCTAGATAACTTTTTTTATGCTCAAGTATTTAATCTTGTTGGTAAAGAACCAGTCTAATCATGTAAATAGCAAAATTGACAGTATAGTATTTATGCATGACTGACAGCATTTACAATTTCTGTTCAAAAAAGTATGTCAGTTGACTAGACCCGTCATGTTTTAGGGTAATCAACACCTACGGCCTGTAGTGTTCTCTATTGTTTATGCTATTGTTCTATTGTGTGATGGATGAATAGAATGAAGAATAGATATCCTAAATCATGACTCATATGCAGTTCACAATTGCAACTGGGTTTCGACTTTATCCTTAATTCATTAAATGGTTAACTAAATTGGTTTAACAGGGATTGTAGAGCAAATTTTGGATTGAGGGAATAAAACTTTCAGAGACTACTTCTAATTAATAAGATTTTAAAAATGGCCATTTATTGCTTAAACCCCCTTATTTCAATTGGAGGCATAACATTCTAACATACTAAATAACTTCTCATGATTGTAAGCTGCCTTACTATGCAGCCCGTAAAGCCTTCCACTGACGATTTAGAATTGTGAAGCACATTGTCAGAGACGTTAGGTGTAATGCGCTATATAAGCACCCATTCCATTTCTATGGCCCTGTTTAAATTGGTATGACACTTCACAAAGGTTGCATATCATATTCAAAATGCTCTGATAGAATAAGTTTTTTTTATAACAAACTTCATCATTTTATATTCTCTCAAATTACAAAACAAACTTCATTCTCTTTTTTATAAAATACTGGAATAATTTCGATTCAGAAAATTATGCTTAAGTATGTTGGCAGGCAAATGTTCTAAGGTTAAAACTTTTTTTTATACTTTCATGGATGATAGATATTGGTTAGCTTGTATCATAAAGTGAAAAAAATTGGGGGTTACTGTGTTTGTTTTGTAAATAATCTGAATAGCAATTCACACTGATTTACACAGAAACCATTGGATACCATGAATAATTTCACCCATGTAGATCGAAAAGCTTTAAAAAATAAACTTCTCTTAAACTTTTTTCATACTTGATAAGAATGTGTGAAATAAGAGAATAGATATAGCTAAAAAGTAAAAAAGGGGCCACCGTGCCTTTTAAAGAGTTATTTCCACAGAAGTGCTGTTTCCTGATGTTTACTTTAAGTCAAAAATAAGGCAGGTGTTCCTTACTTATATAAAAAAGGTGCAAACTTGTGTGTAGAAAGGATGCACAGAAAGAATGCTTGTGAACGTCCTTAAAGTGACGGCCTACATGGCCTACATGGGATACATGGGATACGGGACACATGCCCAAGGATCTACCATGATGTATACCAAAATTTAGTAAGAGAACATTGGTGTTTTGAAATTCAAAAGTGCAAAACCCTCAAATTTTGCATGGGACCCATGAGCTATAGGAGACATGGATTTCGTGTTCAAAGGTCAAACGCCGATCAATAATCACTGAATTAAATATACTACCGTTGTATGTCCTCTAATTTATTCATCAGATTTATCGAACTATAAGAAATACCTCATAAGTAACAGTAAATCAAGCTATCCAACGTCCAACAGCACACTCTTTCGACCTTCGTTATCAAACGGTAACATCCAACGACAATCTCTTCTGATCTTCGTTACAAACGGTATATTGATATACAAACGGTATTGACTGGTATTTATAACGAAAGTTGAAAGAGCGTGCCGTTGGACGTTGGATAGCTTGATTTACTTTTACTTATGAGGTATTTCTTATAGTTTGATAAATCTGATGAATAAATTAGAGGACATACAACGGCAGTATATTTAATTCAGTGATTTAAATTATTGACTGGCGTTTGACCTTTGAACATGAAATCCATGTCTCCTATAGCTCATGATGGGACCCTACGAAAAGTTTTTAGATTTTCTGTAAAAAATTATTGATATGGAAGGCACAAAATATTAAAATTTTATTGGTTTTTCTCATAAATCTTTGTTAAATTTGATTTAATATAGTAAAATGATCTCTGATTTAGGGTTTTCTTAGAAATTTTGTTCAATATTTATTTTTGTGTAATCAATTTTTCAAGATGGCATTTGGTTTTCACCCATTCCATTCAAAATCTTGCAACTATGTATGAATTAAGCCTTGATATCTGAAAAACCACCTCTAAACACCCCTTTTTTCTTTTTGTATTATTTTTTCAATAGTAAGCATTCACCTTGATAACTTTCACTAATCAAACAATTTGATCTGTAATAATTGTAATTAAAGTATTTATTCAATTTAAAAACTTAATTCCCAATAGTTGCAACTCGAACTGTACAATAAAACCATTGAATACATGTGTCTGATTAAATTACGTGTCTGTAATTTAATCAGTTTATTTGTCTGTCTTTATTAACCTATATATATATATCTAGTGGGTCAAACAAGAACTCAAAAAATAATAAAGAAAAAAGGAATTATAATGTAGGCTTCCAGCTAAACAAGAAATGAAGCACACAAAGGATTTCTCTTGATTTATCAGGGGTGTAGCAACAGGTTTAATAGTGTGGAGACCAAAGGCAATGAGATTTTTAGGAGTGTTGATTCTTAATAGATCTGTAGGTAAAGACAGAAAATTATTGGGGGCCCTGGGCTGCCCAGTCCCACCCCTTTCAACAGCCCTGCCCTGCCCTGCCCTGCTTATCAATCCTTTACTGATGAGTTTCTATTTTTCTTGAAAGTCTTTCACAAGAAGTCAGTAAAGAGATAAGGAAAATATAAGACTGTCTTGGCAGTATGGACTGAGCTGCAGGCAAGGTTCATACATAAAAGACTGAGGTCTGATATTTTCCTGTAAAGACCAAGTGGACAAGGTTAATAAAGAGTTCATTACTCTGAAGTCCTGAATAAACGTATACGTATGCTTATTTATTTTGGGGAAATTTTCCACTCTATACTGGCTAATTCAGGCCTGTACAATTATGTTTTTAAAATGCTTTCCACTCTGTATGAACCTTATTTGAGTTTGTACAATTATTGACATGAGAAATGCCTGACAAACCCAACAATTTTTAACATTCATACACCATATACCCTTTTCTTACCTATGGTTTAATAATCTGGGGAACTACTTACCCCTCCTCTCTTAATCATATTACCAGTCTACAGAAAAGAGCCGTCCGCATTATAACTTTTTCTAAATTTGATGCTCATTCTAGTCCACTATTTAAAAGCTTATGCTTACTCAAATTATCTGATCTAACATTCATTGAAACAGCTTTGTTCCTATTTGATTTTCATAATAA
>JANTNT010019455.1:0-13225 GCA_024752375.1 Entacmaea quadricolor | reverse complement strand
ATAGAACGAAGGGCTGATATGATGGGTAAAGAACCCAATACAAGGGATTCCTTCTCTTACCTCATTTTCTCTTGCTTTTGGTTAGTGAAATTATCTTATCTAAACTTAAATATTAGTAAATTTATTATTTTATGCAAATTAGTTAACGTCATTTTGCAATTTCGTGTCTTGAGCCTGTACTGCGACCTTTTGAATTACATTTTTTAGCTCGTGCTGGTGTTGGGGTCGTCAGGAAATGCTAACCTCTCTGCCTAGGACAGTAAGTCAAAAACAAGCCGAACAGATCAAACGGCGGTCGAGGACTTACATAATTACAATGTTCCGTTTTTCTACGAATTATGTTATCGTCCATTGTTTAGCTCGAGTCAACAATATTTTTAGTTAAAATAACAAAATTTTAAACAAAATTCAGGTTCTGTAGATAACTTGTGGAATCCTGTGCGCATAGTTTTGAAATGTGTGACAGGTCTGATAAAACACCGCTTGCATAATCTTTTCCGCTGTAAACAATTTCGTAGGCGATGCGCTTTTATCGATGACATTTGTGTCATATAGATATCAACCACAAACCTAATTTACCATGAAAAAGTAATTTCTAGCGATTTTGGCCAACCGCAAATCGTAATGAAAATCGACTTAACGCAAACCCAGGTCACGCAAACACTTGTGTCACACAATTGACAATGTTGCAATTTTGTCACGGTCTTATAAACAACAAAACAAGCGTCTCTATTTATCTCTTTATGGATAAATACTTGAATTCAAAATCTCAAAGAAAAACAAATTGACAAAGAAGTATGGTTTGATTTCTAATTTTTAGTTATCTCAAATTTAACATAGCAGGGGTGCAGAAAGTGGCAATCGAAATTGACCTTCAAAATTGTTTAGATTTCTAAAAAGCCTTAAAATCCCACAAACTAAACATCAGTCTGAAGGACTTTGGTCAATAAGATAAAGTAGTCAAAACATATCGGCTACATCAAACGAATATTATAACAGAAACATTGAATTAAGCTCGGAATTAGCTCAGTGAAGTACCAATTTTATCTAACTACCCCTCCTCAAAGACCGACCTTTGCCCGAAGTCTCGGCGATCGATTGAGCCATTTCCGAAGTGTTGACAAAAAGTACATTCTGGAGATCTGGCACTTCAGCAATTGCATCAAAAGCATGTACTCTTTACATTCCACTCCATACAAACAACAAAAAAGGTTGTCTAAAAGACGGAGCTCGTCTGAACGCTTGCCAACTCTAAAGGTTTGAAACAAGTCATTTCTTTAAAATCGTACATTGGTTTTTTATCGGTGGTCTGTGATGTTTCTTTCAAGAAACAAGTATGGCTAACATCTGATATCTATAAGTTACTGTCTTAGGGCTATCATCAACGGTGGTCCCAGTAACTTGTTCGGTGTAAAACAAAAGAATAGTGACCTCTGATTTTAGGGTCTGAACTTATTAGCATATATTCAGCAAATTGTGAGGTCTAAGAGAGAAATAATCCTTAGAAATCAACATTCAAGCTGCATAAGGAAAAAATCCCAGCAGAATGTACGAAGCACAGATTTGAAATTCAAATCTAAGGCAACAGAAAGCAACGTAAAAACTTTTCAAAGCATCTGCATTTACGATTTTTTTTTGGTCGCACGGCTTTAACAGGAAACCATCCGTCAACAAATACCGGAAATGAATGGAAAAACGGAAACAGCAATGTTTACATCGTCCATACCAACGTTGTGACGGTGAACTTTGGACAAGATAACGAAATACCTAACATTGATACGAAGATAAATATTGTCCGGCCTAGTTACGTTTAATTCTTTCATCGTTATGTTGATTCAAAGCAATTCAGAGCTCAGAGCAGTGCTTTGGAAAAAAATTGTATGTATTTATCCTGGCGAGAAATTTAGTTCCAAAAGCTTAGTTTTAGATTTCAAAAAAACAAGCTAAAATCCAACGTTATATTAAAATCTGTCTTAAACTATTAAGAAACCAATGCTATGTTATAACAATTCGTATGCTAGGTTTTTTTCAAGTATATTTGCCAGCGTAACCCGTAATATGTGTCGTTAACTTGTTACTGTACTAATATACACACTACTTTTTAAATGAGAGTGCAACAAGTATCTTTTTTAATGATAGTATATGAGTAGGTGGCTTTTTACTCATGCATATACAACCGATAGGATATTTGCATAATGCCACATGTTGGCCCCTGCTCTTTTTCATTGCTTTGAATCTACATAAACACGAAACGACACGACAATGGTCAGGCCGCCTGCGACATGGTTGAACAGCGTGACAGTTGTAAATTTATCCTTCCGCCAGTCCGGGTCTACACTACTTGATCGAGCCCAGGACTTATGTAGGAGATCTAGAGTTATTCTCGTCTTTATATAAATCTTTTCTCTTGTTCTCTTTTATATGTATATATCGTTATATATAGGGATTAAAGAGTTCCATTCTATTTATACTCATGCATTTAATTCATTAAGAAAACAAACCAGATAAATCATCGAAAACACGGAAAAGGCGGCAAAATCTTTAAAGTTTAGCTGTTATTCAAGGCACTTCGGGGATCAGTAAATTCCGAGAACATTACGAAATAAACAAGCGTGCCAAAAAGTTTTGTCAAAAAATTCTTTTCATTCCAAGCTGTTAATTGTTATTCCCAAAGGACCTTAAACACAAACAACTTGTTTTTGCATATTGTACAATTCTTTACTTTTGAGTACGCAAAGAAAAGGTCTACTTATGTGCTCCAGCGAATGGTTTAACCTGCTAGCAGGCCGAATAAACCCCTATCGAGCAAAAATGTCTCGAATTTATTTGCAATGTCGGTTTCTTTATGTAATTATATACCCGGCACCCGAAGGACCAGAGATTTACACAGACTCAGAATAGTACTTTTAAGCAGATTTGTTTATTATTATTATATGTCCTATAAACTTTCTTTTAAGTCAAAAAGCCCTCTATATATCGGGCTTGGAAATAGGGATTTACAAATTAACCATAATTTACAATATATATTTTCAACTATAATACAATCCTTTACTATTTATATCTATCTTACTCGAAGAAAAACTTAACAAAAACGACGTTTTTTTAATACAATGTCAAAAAATTATATCTTTTATAACTGATAGTCAATGGAATATAATTATGCTGTTGTCAAATGACATACCATACTGAGCTGTGTAATATACACAAGGGAACTTGGATATATATACTTATGTTACAACGTTTGTAATAAAGTAAAGCTATATAACCAGACTATTATGAAAAATTATAATTCTACAGAAGATTCTGAACCCCTACTTCTTTTTCTCGACGCCATCTTTCTCTGCCCACTACTTTTGACGACGTCCTCTTTTCTTTTTTCGTTTGTCGAAGGAGATGTTACTAGCAAAAATTCCAAATACGGTTGTGAGAGAATTATTGCTGCTTGAATTGATAGTACTCGCTCTTGATTTTTAACACCGTCAAAAGTGTCCCAGTATATACTGTGCTCCCATAAATGCTTAGTAAAGCATACTTTACTTTTATATAGCTTTCCTGTGAAAATATCAGAACAAAAATGCAAGTTAAGACGTGTCGACTGAATAAAGATCGACCGACGAACTGTCAACAACAAACGGAAAAAAATTTTATTGTCAAAAAAAATCCAAAAAATTCTTAACTTTTAAGTTTTGACATTCGAGTTTTAAAAATCATAATGTTATACTTAAAATAATTTTATTATTTGACGTTTAGATGATATTTGAGCGGGGAATAGGAAAAAATACAAAAGTAGTTTCAGTTATGTTGAAGCGAAACACGAGGCAATTTCTCACATGACTCCCTCTAAGTCGAACAAAAATTCGATAAAAATTACGCATTACGTTTAAACTTCGAAACAAACCATTTCCAATACAAGAAACTCGTAATACTCATTGTAAATTAAAAGATTGTAAAATACTTAAGATGAGTGAAAAAAGTTATAAAGGAACAGGCGAAAGTTACGGCCGCGTTTGTTTATACAGCTAAATAATTTTATTTCGCGTTAAACATTTCAAAATATTTGTTAAAAATAGTATTCCTTAAAGAATTGGTATAATTATTCTCTCAAAAAGTGAAGAAATAATTATCGATCCGAAGTTTGATTTTAAATTCCCGCTTTAAGTCGAAACTTATTTTTAGGAAATATTTTTTTTACTAGCCGGCGAATTTAATTCAAATCGTAGGGCTGATGTAAACATGAGTGATGGAGTCGTAAATGAATGAATTCGGTACGCCACGTATGGCGCGTAAAATAACTTTTACGATACTAGAAATTCTCTTTAATTAAAGAAATACTCCATGAAATCTTACTTACCACAAATAGAACAGTTAATGTCGTTGCCTTCCACAGAATCGTATTCCTTTAAAACCTCAATAACGCCATCGAGTTCGAGCGTACGACTACCCGGAGGAGTTGTAGAACTCCAAACTTTTCCACCAGCAAATCGGGCTTTCTTTCTTTGAGCATCGATTTCACAGATATCTGCGTGCTGTGATTCATATTCAGGCATATTTTTCGAAGAGTTTTTTGGTAGTAATAACGATAATATTCAAGCACTCTACTACTTGGTGGGTGGGTCGCAACAAAAAAATTTTCTTTCTTTTACACGAGGTCTCAAAAAAATACTTATTTGCATTTTGACAACAACAAGAGCGTAGGTTTCAGCCGATGCTGATTGGCTGGTCAAACAATACCTTGAAGTTCAATGGTAATAATCCACACTTTCTCGCTTGATGATTGGTGAATTTTACTCACGAGTCATGTGACTATCGAAATGAATGACTTTTCCCGCGCCAACACGCATGGCTGAACATAAATGGCGCGTAAAGCCTGCGTTGCATTGTGGATCAGATTTTTACAGCTGATAACAAAGACAAAGAGGGTTTCCTGTTTCGTCGAAGTGAAGTGCAGGAGTAAAAATAGATCTGAGTATATGTAAAATTTATGCACAAAAGTTCACTCTAAATTCACATGCGTTTGCATTTTTAAAAATCACGAGATTCTCACGGGAGTACAGTCAATGTTGAGGTCACTTTCGATTTCGTTTGTTTATATTTTCATTCATTGAATGTATTCGTTTTTAAAAGCAGACATAAAAAGACAAAGGTTCGCTGGTGGCTGTGCTACAGTTTCTTTTTAAACATCGTCTGTTCTCAGTCATTCATGTTTTTATTCGTAGTTTTATAATCCCAGTGAATTTAAAGAATTTTTTTGCGTTTTTGAACTCAGAAAAAAGAATATATCCAGAAAATTTTCACCAATAAATTAGATTAAGCACGTGTTTTTAAGCCGGTGGTTTACTTTAATGAAGAACAAAGAGAAAAACGCTCAAAGGAATTACGTAAAAAAACTAATACAATAGCCATATAGTAGATTTTTCCTCTTATATTTAATTCTAAAACTAAATAGAAACATTTTGATTACAATTTTGTTACTGAAGATCGGGGTCACGGCTTAGTTGATTATCCGAGATCCACATTTTGGACAGGAACTTAGTAGAGATTACGTTGAAGTGAGGAAATGTGAAAAATGAAGAAAGGAATCTTTTGTCACTGTTAAATCTCCCGGTGGTGAATTCTAGGCGTGTGACCATCATTCAGTTTTAGTAAGTTAAGCTTGGCTCCATGCCATCTTTGTTTGAAAAAAAATCTTAAAATTAAAGCCTACTGACTCAGGCCCAAAATTATTTTTTTCAGACGTTTTAATAAAATATGCCATATTCTTGTAAATGGCGAACCAGACGGTTCGCCGTTTGGATTATTTGTGAAACACTCATACAGTCACTGACAAAACGTCACTTTTAACTAGCCAAAATAGAATTCCCGCAATTCGAAAAGTTGTTTTGTATTCCGTAAGGTCAATATTCAAAAGAAATTGTCAAAAAGTTTAAATTAAAGCATGAATTAAAATTAAAAATAAAATTAATTCCGACTTTTACGACAAGAGCCTGTGGCGGGAAAATCTCAGAATTGATAAGAGAAGGACATGATAAAAATACTCCGCTTTGAATCACTCTGCTTACATGTGTCATAAATTAGCGTACGATTTAGGTCGGCAATTTTTTTTTTTTTTTTTTTTTGGCTTTTTAGACCAAAATAACTGATAATTTTAACACGGTTAGATCGGACAAGAGCCATTTTTACATTAAAACGGCCAATCTGAATGAATATCTCAAAGGCCTGACAGAGCAGGCCGTATTTTCTGTCCCTATGTTAATAAACAACTCGTTGCCTTGACGTCTGATTGTAACTAAAAACCAGTTCCTCGAATTGTACTCACTCGAAGAGCAATTTAATGCTAAACACCCACGCTTATTTACGAAGAAATTGTAAAAAAGACCATTTGAAATTTTTCTGAATATAATTTTTCCTTTGTGATATTTCACTTTACATTTATTAATAAAACAACAGAGTCCTCGCTCAGACAACTTCAGACAGTCTTTGTCTGGCGCAACGATATGGATATGAATAATTGGACTTGTAATTCCAATTCCAAACAGGTGCGAGTAATCGACCAATAGGAATCGTCCAACTAAAATTAAATTTCTTTTACCACCAAAAGAGATCAAAGAGAGGATCACCGTTCGACCAATGGGACAAACTAAAAGATGTTGTCAAATCATTTATCTCTGTAAGTGTCACAAAGATTTGTTTTGGTCTAATTGTGGTGGGTTGTGGTCGAAGAAAAGTCGTGTTTTACGAGTGGCGAACACTACAGGTGTAGCGTAATAACAAAGAAAATTTATAAATTATGATAAAAAAGCCTTCTTTCATTTTAGTATTTTCAATATTTGGTTACTATCGGTTTTAGTTCGTGAATCGTGGGAAATTATACGAAGGGAGGTCATTTTACCGCATTAAAAAAATTCCTTGTGAAATTTAATCAATAAGATTTCTCATCGGTTTGGAATGTTATGAATAGTTCGCGCATTTGGGCGTTGCTTCTCCGCCGAGTTGTGCGTGCGTTGATCCATCGAGCTGATTCTCGAGCTCAGGGTCAGAGTTGAATTTGGTTGTCTAACCAGTAGGCCTTTCCCAAGATACCGTTCATTGCTCATGGAAACCAAACTTACAAGCCAGTAGCATCTTCATGATTGGACAGGACGATCCTCGAAGGTGCTGGTTCATTAGACGACCTATAATTCTCCAATAAAATCAAGGCTATGTTAGCGTAAGGTAATCAAGAAACGCGTGTATAGATTATATGTATTCCAACCGAGGCTTTGGCTAGAAAATAGTTTTCCTGTCCATTCGAGTGTATCTTAATAAAAGACCTGTTGGCCTCGAGGAACTTTATCAGAATTTTTTTAAAGTTTTGGCACCCTAAAAACAAACAATTGTAAAGTGGAACTTTTACAGGGATTTTTATTAAGGATTAAGATTTAGATGGAAATCCTGGGGGCGCAGCCGATAGAAAAACACAGTGAAATATTCCGGTATGTTAGAATTAAGTTAGAATTAAGTTAGAATTAAGATATGAATCCAAAATGTCCTGGGAGGAGGAAATTAAAATTAAAATTAATTGGAAGTCTTTTACTTTGGGTATTAAAAGTTTAAGATCAAAAATCTTAGGGAGGCGGGGCGGGGAGAAAAAAAATAGACATCATCAACCGCGGAGCTTGAGGAAGATGGGGGAGGGGGGGACAAATGCCGATCAAATAACAGCTGGAGAGGTATATATTTCATGGTAGGATACATATAGAGTATATACGCTCCAACAACCAAAGTATCAATAAAAAGCAGGTTTTGGTCGAAATTATAGATCCCTTGCGCTAATTCCCAAACTGGGGGACAAAACAAAAGCGTTTTCTTCTCTTGAGAATTGAAGCCTTTTATCATGTAGATATTTGTCATTGTTTTCCCCCCAGATTGGGATTTGGTGCAAGAGGTCTCTACTTCATTGGGTATACTTCATTGGTTCGAATCTCACTCAGCCTAGAATTTTTCTGATCAACCATTCAGTAAGAATTCTGGCTTAAGGGCATTGTGGTACGCATTCATGTTATACTACGCTTCCCAGTTGAGTTTGGCGCGACGGAAGCTGAAACATTCATGTTACCAGGGGCAACGATAAAAGTTTCCAATAGAAACTCGCAATTTCCCGCGCTTTGCTAGTGATGACGTAAGTATATGCTGAGTTTCTATTGGAAACTTTTGACGTTGCCCCTGGTAACATGAATGTTTTAACGACAAAACGTCAGGACGAAACTTCAGTCGCGCCAAACTCAACTGGGAAGCGTAGTATGTAAGTCGTCGAGAAAGATTCTAAATTGGTTACAAACAGTTCTACCATAAAATGAGTAAAGACCTAATTTTGTAAAGATTTTTGAGCCAACATGACTCGACAGAGCCTTTAAGAAAGTAAAGAAATCAATATCAACTTGATGCTATTACTAGTGAGATTATAAGAAATTATGAAAACGAGAGGTCTTAAAAAAATAAGCCCTAGTGTTGATGGCCGTTACCCCCCGACCCCCAATAATTTTTTTTTCTGAAGTGTTTCATGACCTGGATGAACTGACAATGGCGAAGAAGGGAGAACATTGATGCGCTCGGGCTAGAGTAAGAGCCAGTAAGCTTAATCTACGGAAAACAAGGAGATTAGATTACGTTAAAATGTCTTTATTGCCTGTCTGATTTAATACCACTTTCTTAACCGATTAGAAACTCATCTCACAGCAGTACACAAATTTATTACGCGGCTTAAAGAAAACCCGATTAAAGTATATCCAACTTATCAACGCGTTATTTCTTGTCCTTACGAGTAATCCAAAGAATTTCCATTGAAAGACATTTGTTGGTTAGTTGAATAAATAACATAGGCATTCAGAATATAAGAGTAAACAGCGTCTTTGGCAACTTGTTCAAGTTATTTTGACAAGGTATAATCTTGTTTATAATCCTTTAAAGCCCGGCAAAGCCATACTGTAACGATGCGTAGGGACGTGTAATGCATTCATTGTTGAAATGCCACACGGATGGCTCAGTTGGTTCGAGTCCCGGCCGGACCAACACTCAAGGTCTTAAAATGATTGAGGTGAAAGTGCTGCCTCAGGGGTGGATCCAGGGGTGGTAAAGGGGGGGTGACTTGTCAACCCTCCTTTTTGTAGAAAACCCCATAAAAACCACTCAAAAATCAATTTAGTCACCCCCTTTTTCGTAGTCTTGAAAGAAAGTCACCCCCTTAAACAAATTCTGGATCCGCCCCTGCGCCTTTGTAATAATATCTTCAAATGGTTAGACTTTCAAGTCTTCTCGGAAAAGGAACGTTGAATTGTAGGTCCGTTTAGGCTTGATCCTTGTCCTAGTGTCAAATCTTCGTTCTAAATGGTTGTAAAGCGAATAAACAACTAAATAAAAACGAGTATTATATATGTAGTTAATGCACGCTGTACCAACAAAAACTTCAGTTTATAATTTTGTCACAAGATAAAGGCGTAATTTGACGTAATACGAGCGATTCACAATACAGGATGCTCAACTAACGTTCTACGCAATGCGAAACATCTACACCTACCCCCTCCGAAGGGCATTTGAATGTTTCGATGTTTTTGTTTAAATTCTCCCACCCCCGGGTCGCAAAAACCGTTTAAATTACCAGTCTAATTACTCTTATGCACCAGTCTAATCTCTATATACCCCCATTTCATGGTCAAATACCCCTCCCGGGACATGAAAGGCGTAAAATGCCCCAGGGTTCCCGGAGGTGATGCTGTTTCATATTGACTTATAGTGAATAACCGCAATATTTAAGTATTTCTTTTCTTGGTTTCATCCATTCCCCAGGGAATAAAATGGCAAAGCCAGGGCAGCCATGTTGGTGTACATAACAATAGAAGCTAATGAGAAATCTTTTGCTAACTGTACACAAACATGGCGGCTGTGACGTCACATGGAAACCAAAACTATTTGTTTCAATAGAGATTTTACAGGAATGTTGTGGCATTGTCTCATCAATTTTTCGTTTTTCCGATTTTTTTGGATTCGCACCCAAACCTGATAAAAAGCTTTAAATTTGGGGGTACCGCAGGTAATAGCCTGTGTCGCAGCCGGTAAGAGTCTTTTATGATTTATTACTTCGACGTACCCATGGTCCTCTCGCATTTTAACTTAAGGACGTTCGCAAGCATTGTATCTGTGCGTCCTTTTAACGCACGAGCGCGCTCCCTTTTTATACAAGCGAGGTACGCCTACCTTTAAAAAGCACGGTAACCCCCCCCCCATTTCTTTTAATTTTTCGATACGTCTATTCCCTTCAGTGTCATACATTCTTACCGAGTATAAAAAATGTTTAACGTTAGAAGTTTATTTTTTCGTTTTTCGATCTACGCAGGCGAAATTGTTCACGATCACCAGTGGTATACAAATCAGTGAGAATTACCATTAGAATTATCTCCAAAACGTGCACAGTAAACCTCATTTTTTTCTTTATGATACAAGCTAACCAATATCTATCATCCATAAAAGTATAAAAAAAGTTTAAAGTTAGAACATTTCCCCCGAACGTCCTTAAAGCAACCATAGGGTATCAAAGTGTACAATCTACAGAGGGCGGGAATTTGCGCTCAAAACAAACATTATTTCAGAACGAAGAAAGGAAATGGAAAAAGATACAAGGAAATGAGAAATAGATGAGGTCATCGTATCGACGCTGGAACAACAGGACCACACAAATACTAGTAGTTTATTTCCTCGCTGATCTCTTTACATAATCAACAAAAACCAATGTTCTGTTTCAGCATATTGCTATCGAGATAATAGCCCGACTATAAATATCCATGGAGGGATTATCATTAGAATGGGACATCGATGACATTTTATGTTTATCACAGGATCTGCAGGGTCGTATCGGGTCACACTGAATTCGAAACGCAACACGCAACATTTCTTTGAAATAATTTGGATATCTTGCATGATTTTGCTTGTTATTTCTATTTTGGTTCTCTTGGTGTCTTTGAAGGCTGAACAAACTCGTCGAATTAAAATAGCGCGGATAATTACACGAGATTATAGAGATCAAAAATTATCCTTAATGAGAAAACCACTTTAATGTTATTTAATTGATTAATAATTAATTAATTAGTCGGAATGAGATTGTTCATTAAAAATCGCCCTTAAATTATCGTTGTCATTTGTAAAAGGTGTGATTCACTTTAAAGATTAAAAAGTCGAGCTTTTTTAATGTGAAGTTATTTTAGACTTTTCACTTTTGGACCCTATTAAAGCGACTGAAAGATAAGGACGACTGAATGCCCCATTGATAGTAAATATTTTTACTGAAAACCTACCTACCCCCTACCCCTCCCCTCTAATTATTACAAAATTGGCCAGTTTAGTTTAGCTGAAAAGGAAGCTCCAACTGTCATCACTTTAACATTTTCGGCTTTCGTTTCATGTTCGTGATACCTAATATAAAGTGGAAACAAAAGCCGAGAACAATCAAATGACACGCTAAATGAAATAAATAATTCTCTGTAAAACAAAAATAGCTGTTTCCTGTGACGAAAAAAGAGCAGTTCTTGTACTTAATGCAACTGTTTATTTTTCATTGATATTTTTAAAATTCCATATACAGAAATAGGGCTATATAGAAAAAAATTTAAGGCTACTTTAAAGAAACCTATTTTATTAATATTTCAAAATGGAGAAGTTTTAATGCTCAATTATCTTACTAACCATACCCCTCCAAGTGCGCAATTAGCCCACTTACCATACCCCTCCAAGTGCGCAATTAGCCCACTTACCATACCCGTCCAAATGGCAATTAGCCCACTTACCATACCCCTCCAAGTGCGCAATTAGCCCACTTACCATACCCGTCCAAGCGGCAATTAGCCCACTTACCATACCCCTCATAGCCTTTCAGGTTAAAATTATGACCCAATTGGAATTTTAATATGGAAACGAGTTTACTAACATATCCTTTACATTGGCTGTAAACAGAGACATTTGGACAAAGCACAAACACTATCGACAATCTAGTGACTTCCAATAATATATAGATATTAAGCAGTGGTGGATCTAGGGCTAGGACTTAACATTTAACATTTATTCATTTGTATGGCGCAGATTCAACACTTCAGTTTTCAAATGCGCGGACTGAGAGGGATTCACCTCCCATACGTTTTGTAATAGGTATTTGGCAAAAAAAGAACTGTTATCATCAATATGCGCGGCCAAATATTAAACTGCTCTCGCCAAAACTTTCAAATTAGCGGGCCGAATACCAAGAGAGCGGGCTGCAAACACGCGTCAACCGCCCTGCTCATGATTGGCTGAGAAGGCACCGTACAACTGCTCTCGACCAATCAGATTTTCAGGGAAAACCATTTCAAAACGCGAGTTTCGTATAACGCCCGTTTTTGCTTTGAAGCCGGTCGTTTGTTTTTTTTCAAGAATTCAAACTTTTTTGCAGCTTTTTCTAATTATAATTTAATATTGTGACAGTCATAAACTAAGTTTTAAGTCAAACTTTTGGCAGTCAAAAACTATTTTTCATAATTTGGCCTTATATATTGATGAAAATCGCTGCACTCGGGCGAAAATGGTGCTACACGGGCCACAAATAAACAATATGCACGACAAAAGTCATGTTATTGTCCTATTATATGTAGAAATGTATCATTTTTAGGCTGGAAAGTGGGTTCATGGGCACCCAAGGAACCAGCCCTGACCTGCCACTGATTGGTGTACCAGATTGAGGGGGAGGGGTGTTGTATACCCTATAGAGCGTATTTCGTACGACTGAAGAAAGTACGTCGTGAACGTACCGTGAATACCACATTTTGGGTGCATTTTTCGAAGGTTTCTGAATACGTTGTAACTTACTAAGATGTATAGAAGGTAAGCCTTAAAGCAAACTATTGCAATAGTCTGTGCGAGCAGTAATAAATGCATGAATTAACGTCTTGGCAGAATCCTTTGTTAAATATTTCCTAATGCGCCTTATATTAAACAAATGAAAAAACGAAGATTTGCATATTTTATTTATATAGAGATGCATGTTCATGTGTTCATCAAACCATGTCCCAAGGTTTTTAACAGCATTCACGGGACTGATACTAGAATCACCACTGTGATTTCGCTCAAGTTTTGTAAACCAACTTTCCAGTACAAGGCGTTGCTTTTTATTATTACAATAAGAAAGACATTTACCAGATTCCCAATCAATTGCATGGCCAGTCTTTGT
>JANTNT010019344.1:0-13227 GCA_024752375.1 Entacmaea quadricolor | reverse complement strand
TGCAGTTACCTCATACATTACATTAACTGGCTGCGTTTCCAACGTGGTTGGTCCTTGTAGTGTAGTGGTTAACACGTTGGACTAGAAAACTGAAGATGTGGGTTCGATTCCCGCCAAGGGCTTGTAAATTGTTTTCTCTTTATTCATTGCTGCTAAAACCAGTGATTGGTAAAGGATAGGCTATGTGCAAGATATGCTCCATTTCCCATAAACAATAATATCAAGTCAAGGTTTATTCAGAAAATGCAACAAATTACATGAAAACTTCACACAAAGTCTCAACTTACTGTTTATGGCAAGTGGAGGAAAATGGCTTATTGATTGGCATCAAATGGATCTCAATAAATTAGTTAAATAGATCACCAAAGATTGCAAATTACTACCCTCAGTTCAAATAGCCATTTTCAGTTTCCCTTGGATTCTGCACAAGGTCTAATAATATTTATTGCTTCTAAATGGTTTTTGTTTCTGTTTCCCTTGCAGTCTGCTGGTAGATTGTTGAGAGCTATTTTTGAAATTGTTCTGAACAGAGGTTGGGCTCAACTTGCTGAAAAAACCTTGAACCTAAGCAAAATGGTTGACAAGAGAATGTAGGTGCTCTTCCCTGTTTACACGATTAATCTTTCAATACATGTACTACTACAGACATAGCCCTTTTAAAAATAAGGACTTTTAATTACATGATTTTGATACATACAATAGCAATAAAAGGGATAAATTTGAATCAACTGTTATAATATGCTTGGTCCAAAGAATTACCTAGTATGTAGTTAAAATAATTGTAAAATCTCAACTATCTAAATTAGGTTTGTTAATTAAAAAATAAAAGGCATTTAGGCAGGATATTGTTAGCTTTTAATTACATGTATGCTACAGTACTAGACAAAGAAATTGAAAGAAACTATTGTGTAATTCTAAGATTAACATGCTTGACTTGTTGATTGCTCACATGTTATAAGTATTTTTGTGCTGGATGTAATTCCAGTTATGTGGGGCAGACAATGCGCCACTTTTTGACACACGTACGTGAGCACATATCCTTGGATAAGGGGTGTCACATCTACAAACATAAATAACTCGGCAGCTTACAAAAGCGTTTGTTCTCAGGATTGCTTTAAAATAATAGATCACACTGTACACGAGTTCACTCTTAAGATCAAAGAAGCTCTACACATTAATAGGTTAAAGCCTTCACTCAACAAGTCAAGCATGTTAATCTTAGAATTAAACAATAGTTTCTTTCAATTTCTTTGTTCAGTACTGTGCGTAGTATATACCAGGTATTACAGCTTCATTCCATTTAATTACAGGTACCTTCAGTTAATTCTTATTTATAACAAAAAGAATACTTGACCTAAGGGTTTTTCATTAATGTAATACAGGTGGCTATCAATGACTCCTTTACGTCAGTTCAAGAAGATTCCTATTGAAGTTATAAAGAAAATAGAAAAGAAGGAGTTTCCATGGGAACGTTACTATGACCTTGGGCCAAATGAAATTGGTGAACTGGTACACATGCCAAAGATGGGTAAAACTTTGCACAAGTTTGTTCACCAACTACCAAAGATGGAACTTGCCACACACATTCAACCAATCACAAGGTATAAGCAGGAATGTCTATCATTATTTAATTCAAAATCATACTCTAATCTCAATGTTGTTCAGTATGTTGAAACAGTCAATAAGGAGGTGCCAGGCTATTGTCTAGCTAGCTAGCTAAGACTGCATTTATTTTTTAGAAGATTTGTAAAGTGATTGACTACCACTTTTATGAAGCATGGATAAAATAGGAATGAGTGGTTAATACACAAAAGTGATTATTGATTATGCTACAAATCTATAGTGTTCATAATATGTGGTATGACAAGGGTAACAATTGTTTGAATTTGCATTTTTTGAAAATATTGCTTTTGTAAATGTTAGTAGGGAAGCCAAATTATTCCATATAAATTATTGTTGCTTTAATTGTCTGAATAATAATTACAGAATCTTTTAAATCCCCAGGTCAACCCTTAGTGTTGAGTTGACAGTCACACCTGATTTTCAGTGGGATGAAAAAATTCATGGAAACTCAGAAGCTTTTTGGATTCTTGTTGAGGATGTTGATAGTGAGATTATTTTACATCATGAATATTTCCTTCTCAAAGCCAAGTATGGTTCTGATGAACATGTCATCAAGTTCTTTGTTCCAGTCTTTGAACCTCTACCACCACAATACTTTATAAGGATTGTATCTGACAAATGGCTAGGTAAGCATGAACAATACAGATAATCATGTACTACCAAAATCAAGAATGTCTTTTTCAAAAAGGTTACAGACATTTAATGGTAAGGCACATCATGTCTGGTGACGTAAACAATAAGGAATGCTGCATGAAACATGAAGAAGTGTGTTTTCTGTGACAGTTGTCTTGACACTGTACATGTGGAAATGATAAAGTTGAGACAGTTTTTTCTCCAAGAATATACTATACATGTAGTAAAAGAAAGAATATCTGGTTTTACGTACTAAATATTTTGAAATATATCCTTCATAAATGGTTTTAAATTAAGATGTTTGCAAAACAAAACTCTTTAGAACATTCTCTTGCCAAACCATGTTCTGTTTCATATTGCATTCCTAACTGATTATGTAACAAAATGTCTGTATTTTTTTTGAATCATAGTCTACTGATTTTAATAGTATTTATATAATTATATGTCAATAGCTAATTAGTATTTAGTAACTTTATTTTGAATCAACTTTTAAATCAAAGAAAGAATAAAGAGAAAATAATATTCTTGGCAAGAATTATACCCCACTAGTCCGATATGTAAGCGAATACTACACTACAAGAACCAACCACGCTGATAACACAGCCAGTTAATGTAATTATGAGGCAACTGTAGGGATCCCAGGGCATTAATTTCTCAAAGGGAAAGCTGAACACCATACTTTTGGGTATGCATAGATATATTATTATATTATTAGAAATGAAAGTTAAGTAAATGCAATTGACAGAAAGGATAAAGAGAAAAATAGCATTTACTCCTTTGGGAATCGAAACCCACATCTTCGGTTTGCTAGTCCGATGTGTTAACCACTACACCACAAGGACCAACCACCTGGAAACACAGCAGAACAATGTATGAAGCAACTGTAGGGATCCCAGGGCATTGTTTTTTTCTATGGGAAAACTAGAGAAAGTAATAAGATCATTTTTAATTGTAATTAATTTTTTAATGATACTTTAATAGTGAACAATTTATTTTTGAGTGTTCAACTTGTTATCTTAGGAGTGAGCACAGCGAACAAGTGAGATATTGAGATTGAACACGAGAAGATAAAATTCATATCTCCAAGTGCCTGTGTATTGTTGTGTGTTTATTATATACATATCACTTAAATTTCTCTGGTGTTGAAAACTTGATATCTTTACATTTGATTGGCTGATAAAACTGTTGTCATGTCAACAGCAATATCTTCACAATCATGTGAAAGATATCAAGTTTTCAACACCAGAGAAACCCAGGCAAGTATCCCATCAATATCTAGTAAAAAATAATAAACAGAGATCTATGCTAAAAAAGCTGTCCTTGAATGAAAAAAACCCATTTGTTATTACAGGTTCAGAAACTCAACTACCAGTGTCTTTCCGCCACCTTATTCTGCCTGAGAAAAACCAACCACCAACTGAACTTCTTGACCTTCAACCGCTACCTGTCTCAGCTCTCAGGAATCCTGCTTTTGAGGCATTATACAAGGATAAATTTCCATACTTTAACCCTATCCAAACACAAGGTAATTTTGTAATTATTGGTTTGAAGGAGCAGCAAAGTTACCAAATATCTTCAGTTTCACAAAAGAATCAGAGGACATGTCATTTGAATTCTGTACTTTATAATTTAAATTTTTTGGAGGCTTTTCAATATAGATTGTGTGTATTGCTGGATTTTGCATATGAAATCCATATGATTGCACTAAGTTTTAAAACTCCAGTGTTACCTCATAAAGTAAATTATATTTGTAATAAAGTAACTCCATAAAAGGGCCTGTTTTTATTTTATTTATTTATTTCAGTGTTTGGTACTCTTTATGACTCTGATGAAAATGTCTTTATTGGTGCTCCCACTGGCAGTGGTAAGACCATATGTGCAGAGTTTGCTATACTACGTCTGCTACAGCAGAGTTCTGATCACAGATGTGTTTATGTAACTCCACTGCAGTCTTTAGCAGAACAGGTAAGTATTATAAGAGCCTGTGGGCAACATAAAGTTAGATGCAGGCTAACCTCAGAGGGCATGGCCAACAGCTGATTTCTTATATTGTGACTACTTCAACCAGGGCCACTTAGACAACAACAACCAATCAATATTTGGAGTGAAAACAATGCATTCCAACTTTAGACAATTCTAGCCAATAAGGAGCAAGTAAAAAAACTAAGATCTGAATGGTATGTCTGACAAACAATTTCGATGAACATTATCAAGAGACTGTGTGAATAAAACATTGTGATTGGCTGAGTTCAAGATTCTAATGATTTTGATCTCCCATGATTGGCTCAAGTTTTCACTCTAAGTTTTGACTGGTATGAAAGGTATGGTTGTATATTCCTGTTTATGACAAACCCTATTCTCTCATCCTGTAGTGCCAATAACTAAAATTGTACATCTTGAACAAGACACCATAACAAGAGATCTAATAATAGCTCAAGTATCGTTTTTGTGGCCAACAAACAATAGATGTAACTATGGCTATAACTGTGACTAAGGTTATTTAGAAAATAGGTACCCTGAAAATAACAAAAAGTGGGAAAAGGGATACCCTGTTCGTGACAAGAAACTCTAAAACCGATACCCTGTTCCACAGATCATCCCCATATAGTCCATATATGGGAGTACCCCCTCTGGGTTGTTAACCCGGGGGTAAAATTCTGTCACTCATTTCTCGTTTCCAGAAGAAATACCTCTGAGCATGAAGTCTGTTGGAGTTTGTTCCAGAAGTGGTGGCTTTTTGTTACTGTTAAATTCATTTGTCTAACTATACTTGACACTGATTGGTTAACCAATCAGAAAAGAGAAGAATGACAATTCTTGGAACAAGGTCTAACAGACTACTTGCCCAGATATATTTCTTCTGGAGGCAAGAAATGAGCAACAGAATTTTACTCCTGGGTTCCTGAGGATGTATACAGGGATGCTATGCTCAACTTTTTGTTTTTAAAATTTTTTTTAACTAGCAGAACCAAATTTATAACAAAGTACATGGGATTCTAAAATCAGCATTTCATAGCAAAATCTTTGCATCCTTTTGCAGTCACAAGTTCAATTCAGAAATTTCCTCGAGTGACGAGTCTCTATGAAGGACTTGTAATGATGTAATGGCCAATCATATATGAGGTGTGAAAACAGAATGGAGTCAGCTAGTGATTGTAGAGACGTAAAAATGACTTCAGATTCTGCTTTTTCCCTTCAAAACTTAAAGTCTACAGCAGATTTATTTATGAAAATGGCTACAATATAAAATAAACAAGCTTTCTTTGTGTTTTAGAAATTTTCGAAGACACAAAATTCTAGTGTTGCTGGGTTTCAATCAGCTGAATGAATCTCGTAAGCCTCACATGGTGGTCAAACACTGACCTCTGTGCACTCAACCAAGTATTTTTCTTTTGAAACTTGTGATTCAGCTCATAAAAATTCTGCAGGAGACCGGAAATTATGTGACTAAAGTGTTCGTAGTTTGAGGTTCCATTTTTTTTTTTGAAATCAGGCTTAAAAATCTTGGTGCATATTATACATGGGTGTGTATTATACAGTCATGGTTTTACAGTAAGCGGTCCCAGGTGAAGTAGTCACACCAGTTGTAACAACCCTTTGGCACTAACAGCCACTACCAGCAGAAAAACAGTTGGGCAAAGCCAGAACTAACCTAGCTTTTTGAAAACCACTGACGTGAATCATATGTCTATTTTTATTGCCATAGGTTTATTCTGATTGGCAGAGCAAGTTTGGTCTGCTTTTGGGCAAGAATGTTGTGCTATTGACTGGGGAAACAAGTGCAGATCTTAAGCTCCTTGCAAAGGTAGGTTTATTTTAACCTTTCAAGCACATCTGCAGCATTGCACCAATCCTCTATTCTCTAGAATGTTATTGGTTATTATAGTGCATTTAATTAGTAATAGTTATTATATAATATAATGATAGCTTCAATATTTATTACAAACAGATCAGCAAATTATAAGGAATTGATAGAAATTCTAGTTTCTTACTTGGGTGTAATCTTGTCCTATTTCAGACAACATACTACAGTTATCACTAGTAAGAGTGAGAAATGACAAAGTTTTGAGACATGTTTTGAGGTGAGAATGACAGTGTTGTTAGGGGGCAACACACAGCCCAAGATTAAAGAAATGTATGCTCAGCCAATCAGAGACAACTGTTCTCATGCCTGAAATGAATACTAGCAGTATTGCGGTTTAAACAGTGAAGTTGCCCCTAACAACATTTTCATTTTCATGTCAAAAATGTCTCAAAACTTTATTCACTCAGACAAGTGATAAAGGTAGTAATTCCCTTGAGCAATTTTTTTTTAATACTGGTAAATCAACTGAGAAAATACCTTAAGGACAATTGTGGACAAATTTTCTAACATTAAACTTTTTCTATACTTTCATAGATGATAGATATTGGTTAGCTTGTATCATAAAGTGAAAAAAAAATTGGGTCACCAGGCTCATTTTGGAAGTAACTCCCATGGTAATTCATACAGATTTCTATAGAAAACATTTGGCATTCGTAAGCAATTTCACCTGTTTAGATCAAAAAACTTAAAAAAGATGAACTTCCAGCATTAAACTTTTTTCATACTTTGTGAGAATGTGTGAAATAAGTAAACAAATATATCTAAAAAGAAAAGGGGTCACCATACTTTTTAAAGATTGGCAAGATATGTAAGTAAATTTTTGAAGCATTGCACAAACAAAGAGTGTGCAGTTATAACTGGGAAAAGACTCAACAGAGGTGCAGGATATGACTTGGTGATCCCCTGCAAATATATCTTCTATGGAGATAGTAAAACGTCCATACCATGACTTAAGAAACATTTACAAAAACTTAATTATGACATTTCAGAAGTAATGGATATTCAGTAGGATATTTTTTATAAAGTACAGTTATATACAGCACATTGTATTTCCAAAGTTCAACACTTAACGTAATCTCAAGTAACCAGAAATGTATCACAGTAAGATTCCTGCAATCTTTATAAATAAATTCAACACATGTGTTTATTGTAAGGATCTGTCATCATTTCTGACTGTTGGGTGGTCGCTTACAGGAGAGGAAAAACAAAAATTCTAAAATTTTAACACCAAAGGACATCGCAGTCGCTTACGAGAGTGGTCGCTTACAAGAGAGTTTTTTATAGAGTTTATGTGGGAAACAAAACAGGAAATTCAAAAGGTGGTCACTTACGAGAGTGGTCGTTCAAAGAGAGTTGACTGTATCTATTTTATAAAATATACTATAAACCCAAAGTTAATTGAAATTTTGCTGAGCCTGTGCCAAGCAACACTGCCGAAACATGTCTAAAATTAAAATTATCATATCGATACAGAAAATTTTAACAGGATTTGCTGCCTCCAGACCTTTTGGATATACAATAACAAAGATGTTTCGTCATTTTTCTGCTCAAGTACTTTTGATAAGTAAGCTCAGGATTTAATTGCATATGTTTCACATGTTCGCATGTGTCAGTAACATTTCGCATCCAAAAGTGAATAAAAAATGCCTTTGTATACAAGAAGCTTTTGTTGGAAGTTTTTTAAGGCAGTCTCCTCAACATTTCAACAAGAATTTTAGATCATCTACCCGGTATTATGCTAATTTTAATAAATTTTAAAGCAATCCTTGGTAATTTGAGTGATAGTAAAGCTGCTATCTTTTCGTATACCAGAATAAACATTTTTATTATGCAAAGGGTCTATATATTTCATGTTACTCAAATGCCATATCCAAACAGGGTCATATCATAATAAGCACACCGGAAAAATGGGATATCCTGTCAAGAAGGTGGAAACAACGTAAGAATGTTCAGAATGTTCATTTATTTATAATGGATGAGGCACATCTGATTGGAGGAGACAGAGGAGTAAGTATTGGTGCACTTTTAAGTATACATGTATGTCACATGCTAAAAACAACACTGTTAATGGGACAACACCATAATTACATGTAATTAATATTTACAGACATCAAGGATTGCTACAAAAATGAAAATAACCACTTGGTCTTGGTTTTCATGTGACATCACAGCTGCCATGCTGGTGAACAGTGAACAAAAGATTTCTCATTAACCTCTGTTGTTATGTAAACCAACATGGCTGCCATGTCTTTATTATTTTATTCCCTAAGGAATGGGTGAAAACCAAGAATAACCCTAGGCAGTATATAAATTGTACATAAAATGCATGTGGTTGCCATTAGGGTTATAGCAATGTTTGTAAACAACAACTTGGATATGAATGATGTATCACTTTTTGACTTCCTTAACCTGTTCAAATTCATTTCACAAATTAAAAAAGGTGTGCTATGGTTGTCTTGTATGTACATTACTGTACTAAATAAATCTATATAATTTTGATTTTTATGATTTAATTGTTAAAAAACAACTTCTTTGGTATTTATATAGCCTGAGACAGAGATCATATGTTCTCGTATGAGATACATCTCCTCACAGTTGGAAAGGAATATACGAATTGTAGCACTAAGCTCTTCCCTGGCTAATGCAAAGGTTTGTTGATTTTTGACTTGTAAATTTCCAGATCACAAAAATATTGACTCATTTTTTCAAAAGTGCCTCCCACCCCTGAGATAATACTTTCAGTACTGATTCTAAATGAAGTAAATAGTTGAATGGTAAAATATTTCTTGATTTGAGTGATGCATCTTTAAGTTATTAAGGTTTAAACTTCCAATATGTTAAGGACATGAGATCAGGGAAGGCTTTTGAGTGTATTTGTTTATTTAATAGACAGGTTGCTTAGAAAGTTTCTATTTCACTTTTGTATAAGTTGTTTTTCTAGTTTATCTTCAGTGGAAGAAATTTGTACATTATACAATGTTCTAACATTGTCTACATCTACATGTGAATTTTGTCAAAACTACGATCCTTTGCCTCATTTTCTCTAACCAACGTGGCAAAGTAGTTGAAAATTATATAACTTCTGATGTTGTGATTTTTTGTTATTGTCAAGGATGTTGCCCAGTGGCTTGGTGTGAGTTCAACAGGACTCTTTAACTTCCATCCTAATGTCAGGCCAGTGCCACTGGAGTTACATATCCAAGGTTTTAACATAGCCCACACAGCGTCACGTCTCATTGCCATGACAAAGCCATCTTACCAAGCCATCATTAAACACTCACCAAGAAAGCCAGTCCTTATTTTTGTACCATCAAGAAGACAGTCAAAACTACTGGCATTAGACCTGGTTACCTTTGGTGGTGCTGACAGTGATGGACAAAGGTATGTTGCAACTAGAGATCTATCACTGTTATAGGGGTAGATACCAGTGTGTTAATTTTACATCCCCCCTCCCCCTGAAGGAGAATAAGTGTGCCCTCATAACCTATTATGTGCCCCCATCAGGGTTGTCAGGGAAAAGTCGGGGAATTTTGTATGCAGATAGCATATCACCTGGGGATTAAATGTAGAAAAGTTTGGTGCATTGGCTTTAAGTTTTCAGGGAGAGATTAAATTCTACAGAAATTGAATTCAATGGCCTCGCAGGTGGCAAATGTTTCTTTAACTGGACTGGAAGAAAATTATTGAGGACCACCAGAATATTGAACATCTGGAAAAAAACCTATATCTATACATATATCACCATTAACAGCTCCATAATTGTTGTAGTAAATTTATTTGTTACGGACTATTAAAATAATGACAAAATCTTTGTTTGTTATTACTGAAAAAGTCAGGAAAAACATCATTAATTTATTCAGGGAAAAGTCGGAATTTAATTTTTGGGATGGCTGGGAACCCTGCCCATAAAAATGCAGCTCAAGTCAAAAAGATCCTAGTTGTACCTTCTTATGTTTATTTAAATTTTATGAAAATGTTATCATTTAAGATATAACCTTTTTAGGAGATCAATATTATCAGTCATCTTGAAGATATCCAAACCTTTGAGGTTTCACTTAATAGTATAATTATGCATGTTCCATTTTTCTAGGTTTCTTCATTGTACTGAGGAGGACTTGCAACCATTCCTGAAGAGGCTAAATGACAAGGTTAATGAATGTATTAGAATTGAGGGTAGCCTAAAAAAACAAACTTCCTTTCACTCCCCTCCTTTATCCTCCACTAAAAGGAGAGTGAAAGGACGTCTGTTTTCTCAGGCTAAATTGAGGGATGGTGTTAAAATCCTATCTTATGTCTTTTTTCAACTCTGTCTCAAAATATAAAAAAATATCTGAATTACAAGGAGTTGTATTGTTATTGTAATACAGACACTCAAGGAGACAGTAAGCTGTGGAATTGCTTTCCTACATGAAGGACTGTCAGAAACAGAACTAAAAATAACAGAACAGCTGTTTACCTCTGGTGCTATTCAGGTAATATTTGGGTCATTGGATTGTATTTGATGAATAGAATATGATGAGAAACCATTAAATAATATTTATATTATCTTTAAACAATGTTCTGGCCAATTAGAAGCAAGATTGTGTAATTGTAGATATTTGTCACTCTTTGATTTCCAGGTGATCTTGCACTCTAACTTCCAGTTTCTATTAGCCAATCAGAGGAGTTCTTGTCACATTGCCAGTATTTCCATATTTGTTCCTAAATGGCTGTCGTTTCTGCAAAATCTTTGCCAAAAATTTGCTTTTTTACACTTATTTACAAGGCTGATGAATGGAATTAGTTATCAGTCTGTTCCTTTTTAGTGGTTTTAGTGAGAAATACTGGAAAAGAGAATGAGTATTAGGAACTGTTGATTTTGACATACAATGCTTTGCGTACCTGAATGTGAGATCACCTGGATGAGATACCTCAAAAAATTAAGAATATTCAACAGCCAGAGATGTGTATTCTCACTGCAGGCTACTTAGAAATTCAAAATATGTTCTCCTAGAATAAAGCAACTATAGAAATCTGTTAGTTTTAATGTTTTGCTCTAATTAGTCATAAAATATTTAGATGTTGTTCTTAACTTTGTTCATTACAGGTTGTTGTCGTTTCACGTAGTATGTGTTGGGCACTAAACTTGAATGCACACTTGGTCATTATTATGGACTCCCAGTTCTATGAAGGCAAAATGCATGCGTAAGTTGCTATTGATGACTTAGTCATAGACACACTATTTTTTTATTATCAAGCATTGTCATTTGAAAAAATCCTTAATTTTTCTTTGAGATGTTCTATAAGATGGACTGCTTTATAAGGTGCAGTTAGCTCCAGATAGCTTACTATATAATTATGTAATCCTACATCAACAGTTTGCAGTTTTGCACTTTCTTGTGGACTGCATACTAGTATATTTATGTGGTTTGATATAGTTGGACTTTGTAAAAGAGGAAATAAAAAAACCTCGGAAAATTCGTGATCCAAGACCTACCGTATTAAAAATCTTAACAACACCCTTTGAAGTTAAATATAATAGAATGAATGTGAAAAACTATTGCATTATACTGTGTCATAACTTAGTAAAAACACAGCTGGGCTAATAAACTGAAGGACCTATACCAAAACTATAACCATTCATTTAAGCCATATGTTAGAAACAATCTTTTATCTGCCAATTGTTCATAAGTGTTTTCCTAATATATTATTGTGTACATAGGTATGTAGATTATCCCATCACAGATGTGCTTCATATGATAGGCTATGCTAACAGGCCTTTATTAGATGATTCTGGCAAGGCTGTAATTCTCTGTCAGGCATCAAAAAAAGAGTTCTTCAAGAAGTTTTTGTATGAGCCTCTGCCTATTGAGGTAAATATTAACTGGTTATCATTTATTAAAGCAAACTGTACACGCGTGTGTCACCCAAGAAGACACAACAACAACAAGAACATCAATGGTTGCAAGACAAGGCAAGGCTTGATTGATGTATGCAGACGTTAAAACCAGCCTTGTCTTGGAACTGTCGTTTCATGTTCAAAAAAGTGAATTAAGGAAAAGTTTATTTAAATCAATCAATCATCTAGAAAGAGCGACTATACTCATCTATAAAAGTAAATGACCTATTCCCTTGACATAAGATGGTTTAATAAATGCCTAATATGAATTTTCTTGGTTTTTACCCATTCCTTATAGAATAAAATGACAAAGGCATGGCAGCCATGTTGGTGTACATAACGATAAAGGCTAATGAGAACTCTTTTGTTAGTTGTACACCATGCAGCATGGCAGCTGTGACGTCACCCGCAAACCAAGAATGCTGGTATTGTTTTGACAACTACTGACTTGTTTTCTTATAGTCTCATCTTGACCATTCACTTCATGATCATTTCAATGCTGAAGTTGTTACCAAGACCATGGAAAACAAACAGGATGCAGTGGATTACTTAACCTGGACGTACCTGTACCGTAGAATGACACAAAATCCTAATTACTACAACTTACAAGGTGTGTTACAAAGCAGTAAATGTTAATATGCATGTACATTGTTGGTTTATTGATTGGTATTTTGTTAAAAAATACCTATCTATCTATTTTCAGTTATATTAGAATGTTAGCAACAGTAAAACTAGATGGTGGATGTCAATCAAAAGCGTGCATGTGAAAATGAATAAAACAAGACCAAACACTTTCAATTTAAATCCATAAAACTCAATTTCACTTTGTTTAAAAAAACCTCTTGTTTATTGCTTGTGATTAAGAATTGCGTTTAAATAGTCCAATATAATCCTTCATACTTTGCACATCTCTATGCTTTTATTTTCTTCAAGATACAAGATGTCTATTCATGTTTTAAAGCTTTGAAGTATTCAAAACGGCTTTAACATATCTCTAGGCAATAGACGATACAGTTTGTTTCAGAAGAAAATGTAAGACGATTTATCACCACTGTCCCACAATACGTTATTGCATTTTCACACGAAGCCTTGACTTTAAAACTTTTGTTCACTCCAGTAGGCCACTTTCGATATTCTGGTTCAGTGATCACATACAAAACGGTCAGAGTCGAGGCTCCGGGGAAACAATGGGCGCATGTTAATTATTCTTTTGTTTCCCCGGAGCCTC
>JANTNT010019233.1:0-13235 GCA_024752375.1 Entacmaea quadricolor | reverse complement strand
TTACTTAGATCAACAATCTGCAGATTTGTTTGGAATTGCTTTTACTGTAAAAGTTTTTACTTCTCGTTGGTACTTTGTTTTTGTTTGAAATTAAAGAGTTATCAAAATCGGCAGTTGAAAGACTTACTTAGTGCTCGGTAATCAACTCTCTTCGTCCTTCGACTATGCATCGCCATTTTGTTAATAAATTTGAGACTAGAACGCATGCTTAGTCATGATCTCGCAACTCCGCTGTCAAAACGTACTGCGGGAACAAAATGTCCGGTATTTCTGCTAATGACATTTTACAAAGTTTGACTTTGGTTATTGACAATTCCTAGTTAAGTTATTCAGTCATAAATTAATTAAATTTAACACAATCACAAAAAGATTTAATTGATTTTGCTCGAAAAATCACATGATGGCATAATTAAAGAATCCTAGTCAGTCACAATGCATAGCTAGCACAATCGCCATTTTCTCTGCCACACAAAATGGCGAATCTTTGAAGATTCAATAGTAATCCACTTCAATCGATGTCATCTTAAAATACGAGAGCTTTGTTAACTAACTAGCATTACCATTGACATATAATCTTTCATTCAACGCACTTTTTTGAATCGATTTTGATCAGATTAATTCATATTTTACTCTAAAGAATGACCTTCTATGCTTCCAAGATTATCAGTTGAATATGGCGTGACAAAGTTTTTCAAAAAATAGCTGAAGCGACAAACCGTGAGAACGGTCTTTTCTGATTGGCTTATATTGTATCATTATATCATCAGCCAATCAGATTCAGTCGTTCTTACAGTCATAAATGCAAATTTCCATTTGTAAACAAAAAATAGGCGCGAAATGCATTGTGGCTGACTAGGATTCTTTAAAAGAAATTATGTTTCATATTTTCTCGTAACTCTAGTTGAATTTAGAGCGATTTGGAGTGGATAGCGTACGTTTCCCGTCCATACGAAAACTGTTCCTTCGTTACATTTTTTCCTTATGGACCAGTTGATATTATTTAAGAAATAAAATATTTTTGCCGTGCCTTCATGGCGCTATGAAAACCGAGGCGTTTGTTTGGGAGAATTCGAGAGCAGATCAGTGAAGCACGAGACGTAGTCGAGTGCTTCACCTGCTCGCCCTCCTGTACTTTATGACCAGTCCCTTAAATATTTTTCAGACGGAAACTGCATCACGGCTGCAAAGATTATTCTCATGGTTTTCAATATTAAAACACGATTCCGAAAAGAATTTAATATATCATTTACTAACTTACACAATATACTTTGTACTAGTAGCAGTTTTTGATTTATTCGCTTTCAAAGCTTTATAGAGCCATGGAGTAAGAGATTTGTATTCTAGATTTTTGAAGCGCCGTAATTCGAATATTTTTTCTCGCACTTTCGCCTTACAAATTTTTGAACGAAATAAAACTTATGTTTACTCTGGGTGATGCACATTTGGCAAAGCCTGTCTCTTGTGATTCGAGTTCTTGCTCGGAGAGCTCACCATAATATAACATCCATCGTTTTGAACGCATTTCGACTTCGAAGTACGTTTAATATAAATCCTGCACTCCTTTTATAGTCTGCTACAGTAGCAAGAGGCGTTCGTGAGAGATCAAAAAGGGTACTTCAAACCTAATATATGTGCTTATTTTGCGTCATATCTATCCACGAGTTTGCCACATGGCACATTTGATTAGTGTATTTAACTACGTGAGAATGATTGCTACTGAGGGGGAGGGGCAGGGCAAAAATGCCACAAAACAAGAAAGAACGTTTTTATTGATAGAATCACATACATACTCATGTTTTCATTTTCTAAGTGTGGTTCGCCATTGGTTAAATCTTAAAGTAGGGGGGAGGTGAGAAAAAGAAGGAGGTATAACAGAGTGACGAGCTAGTATAAGATAGAACCAGAGGAGAGGTTGAAGAGAAAGCTATGGTAGAAAAAGCGAGAAAAAAGGAAAGGAAAGAATGAACGGAGATACAAAAACGTAGCCTTAAAGGGAAAAAGTAGTTATGAGAAGAGAGAGAAGAGGGACTTATAGACAGTAAAAAAAGGAAGAAATAAGTAGTTATGTGAAGAGAGAGAAGAGGGACTTAAAGACAGTAACAAAAGGAAGAAATAAGCAGTTACTGGAGGGGAAGAAGAGGAAAAGATTCATGTATAGGAAAAGAGGTAAGAAAAGATTAAATTATTGGAAGAGAGAAAAATAAGACTACTTAAAGAGACCAAAATTAAGGACAGTCTCAGACGCAGTAGCCACACCAAGTATTTTGCAATTGAAATGTTATAATGTAAAACTGAAAGGACACCGTGGTTTTGATATCACGTACTTCTAAAGACTTGGGCCTCGTCTACTTATTGTGTTGTTTCTGGGTTTCTTCTCATGGACGCAAAGCAACTTTTTTTCCAGTTGTCCATTCAATCAAGTTCCCGATATTGAAGTTCGATTGGTATTAGTTGCATTCAATGAAGATTTCTTGATATTATCCCACGAACAAGTCGACAACTCTCTCGTTTTCTCGATCAGAAAATGCCTCAGCATTATAAAGTTAAAATTACTGTCAAGTTTCTCGTGGTGCAGTTTAAAAGGATGAATGAACCAGTTGTCTTTTTTAGTCAAATAAATAAACCAGAAAAACCTGCTATCGGTAACCCGTTTGTCCCCTTTTCTTACGTCACCTGGTATGTAATAGCCCAGTAAATTCCTTATGTCCGACGCTTTTTCTAGTATTCGTAAGATTGTCGGCACTGCAATTTCCAAAAACACTTTATGAGTGTAAAAAATAAAAGACAACACTGAAAATGCCTGCGCATGTCTTTTAGGGATATACAAAACGTCTGATCGACCGCTGTAGCATCGCAGGCTCCCATTCCCGTTTTCGCGAAGCTTACTGAACGTTTCGTGACCGAGACTGACGTTCGTTAAATGTTCGTAAGCCTGTCGGCAGTTCGGCAGTCCGTATGGTGATCGCCACCAGTACCACGGATCTTGGATCTCACCATACATTGGAGTAGAACTAAACGTATTCGGGGACTGCCAAATACTATTTCGGTCAAAATCGTAGAAATTCCAATAATTCAAAATGACATCATCGTTGATGTAAAAATAACCTTTAAACCCCGGACGTTGTCGAATTACTTTTCCTAAGCACTCGTAGCCCAGTACTCCGCGGTAGATATTGAGCGACAAAACCGAGTCTCCAGCACTTTTATCCGGCGGTCCACAGAACACGATAGATGGGAAAATAGGCTTGTAAAAATCTCGAAAGTGCTTGATGCTTTTATAGTAGGGGTAGTTATAGACTATGACGAGGAGGACATCCCGGAATGCGTTACGCAAACATGGTAACGCCTTGAGTGTAACCGTTGCGTGACTTCTATTTGATAAACTGTGGTTAGGAGCTATGAAATGCGATGTCCCCCATGACATGCAAGAAAAATCTGGAAAACAAGGACACGAAATAGCAAAGTGAACAAGTGACAAAAGAAGCCAATCAAATTTGCTTGGGCGTCAGGGGTGAAAGAAAGGCTCGCATTGTTTTGAAATTTGGACTGAACGATGTCAGCGGAGAATCTCGCAAATATACGTTTATAAATTCTGAATGAGGTCGTTGATTAATTGTCAGTAATTACATGTAACTTTAAAACTTCGGATATGAGAATTTAGCAGTCATGTTTATAATTTACAACCTTAAGTTTGCTCCACAAACTACGTTTATTCTGCTTGGTATAGATTGTTTCTTCTACGTTTTGTATTAAACAAAAAGACCAAGCTTTCGGACAAATTGTACATCTTCAGGGCAGGCCCGTAGCAGGGGTAGAAGCCAAGGAGGCCCGGGCCCCTCCAGATTTTTTCGAGGGTATAATTTTTGGAAATACAGTAAATAAAACAGTAATTGGAGTGAACAAAGAAATGACCAACAACATTGATCTGATCATCGCAGCTGGCACGTTTGTGGAGGGCAATGGACAATAGAAAGCTGGACATATTTGGTATACCCCGAAAGATGTCCATAGGGCTACGGATTTACTAAGGGAACGGAGACGTTCGGGAAAGCACGGGAAAGCACTTACGGGAAAGCACTTACTTGCATAGTAAAAGATAGACAAAGCGGCGAGAGTAAAAAACAGGAATGGTCCATAGGTTCTTCGACCAATGGCTCTAGCTGTTGGTGAAGACAAAGTTCTGGATGGACGCATTTTAATGTGTGATGCTGAAACATGAATAAAATAAGGTAAAATATTCGTATTATGGCTGCGTTTGAAATCAAATTACAATTCACCCTCCTCTCCCATAGAATTTTTAAACAGCGCCGTTTGAATAAGGCTGAATTCGGTTTCTCTTTCTTATATATACGGCTTGAAAACAAACTTATAGTTTATAAAAAGAGGCTAAACTGAATCAATCTCTTGTCATAGAAGTTAATTTTTCAATTGTTTGTTTGTTTTTGAACGATAAATGTAACTTGTTTCATTGATAAATGGAGTGACTTACCATCTTCTAGAAGACATCCCGCGATCTTCTTCAGACTAAATATCAAAGATATTTTGATTACGTTGGCTGGTGTTGTTCTCTTTCCTTATTTTTTACTATCATCATCTTGGTAATCCTGACCGGCTATAATTCAGTTGTATTTTTATTCGTCTTTCAAGCTGGTCAAGACAACACGAGTCTAGATTAGACTGGCAGTGCATTGTGGGTATTGTCTTACGGGTGATCTCGGTTGGTACCCGTATTTCTCTGAAAACCTGCTCCGCGCGGCATTTAAACAATGTTACATTGACTGTAAGTTTTATAATATAGATTGGATAGCACGCGCACTCCGATTGGCCAAAAATGTGTTTTACCAGGCTAGTTATATACACTCTTTAAATAAATACCACAATACATTATTTTTCTTTTCAGTTTTTTTCATTGTTTTGAGCTTTAGTTTATTTTGAATAGAATTAAAAAGAGTAAATTTGACTTCAGGCGCGTAAAATAATGTATTGTGGTATTTATTAAAAGAGTGTATAACATAGAAAACCTATGTTATCAGTATCATTTTAAATTGCTTGTTTTGGCCATAAAATTACAAAAAAAAAAAAAAAAGGCTTTGTAGTTGAAATGTCGCGAAAAATGTTTATCTGATTAATATTGCATTGCTCGACAACAAAAAGTGATCGTTTCTTGAGCTTTTGTATCTCGAAATTCTTGCCTATATTGTTTGCATGCCGTCTTCGCGCGCCTAAAATTCCTTTTATAAAGCAAATAGAGTGGTTTTCATTAACCCGTAAAGCAAAGTGTACTAATTAAAGTGTAATAGTCAGATAAATACAATAGAAAACAAAAAGAATTTGAGCGTAGTAATGCGTTTTACACAAAAGTGTATTTCACGGGTTTATGAAAACCACTCTAGAATTAGAGTGTGATAAAGTGTAACACACTAAAGTGTATTTCACGGGTTAATGAAAACCACTCTAAACCCGTGAAATAGATATTAGACAAATACACTAAGTGAAGTCACTAGAGTGGTTTTCGTTAACCCGTGAAACAAAGTGTACTAATTAAAGTGTAACAGTCCGATAAATACAATAGAAAACAAAAGAATTTTAGTGTAATAATGCGTAATAAGCTAAAGTGTATTTCATGGGTTTATGAAAACCACTCTAGAATTAGAGTGTGATAAAGTGTAACACACTAAAGTGTATTTCACGGGTTAATGAAAACCACTCTAAACCCGTGAAATAGATATTAGACAAATACACTTTAGTAGACCCCAATTCCATTGTTTTCTTTTGTGTATATTTCGCTATTACACTTTAACAAGTAATTTTTATTTCACGGATTTAATGACTTCACTCTAAAGAAGGCTAAGCCATGTTTTATATTGTGAGAAAACACTCCGAACATTTGAGAAACACTCGAGAAAAGTTAAAAGGCACTCGCCTGCGACTCGTGCAGGTAACCCGCATGTTGAAACTTGTCGCCCACTGAAGAATCAAGCTCGAAACAAATTGTCCGCTACGCATGGGAATATAATGTTGAATCACTCGAAAAGAAGATAACCCACTTATATTGCTTCGCGAATCGATCGTGGAATTGCGTCGTCGTTGAATTTTCCGGCACATCTTACTAAAGAAAGAGCAATATGGCCGCAATGATGACAATGGTACAGTCAGTTATTTGAACACATAACATTTTTACGTAATCAAAATTTATTTCATTTTTAATATATTCTTGTAAAAAAAATTAGATTGTCCTTACATTTAACAATGTATTACTGTTGCCATAGTGATGAGAAGCCATGTTGGATGAAAAATCCGTGGAACTCTTTCCCTGAGGAATTGATGTGCTACAAAAGATTCTATTGCTCTTGTTGTTCAAAATGGCTGCTGTCACTACTTATTGGCACATTACTAGAACTGAGTTTGTTTTCTTCTCCTCCGAGCAGACATGGATGAAAGAGAAGTAAAGAGCTTAGGCTTCTATGCAGAACACTTACTTGAAACTCTAAAAGTAAGTTTAAACGTGCAACAATTCTCTTAAAGACTTGGTTATGATGGTTTTCACAGCTTGGTTGACAAGAACAGTGAAATATTTCATGGTTTAATATAGCTGATGTGTTAAAACCTTTTAAATTTCTTGATTTATTAATATCTTATTCGTTGCTTACATTAACTTTACTTAATTTGCTCTTAATTATTTTATTTTCTTAGCAAACGTTAGTATTAATACAGTCTTTTTTCCTCATTCCACTGTTACTTTATATATGTTACATAATTTTGGACTCCACGCTATTCTATCTTACTTGAAGAATATTTAAGATGTTATGCCCTTTTGAGGTCAGGTTTAGAGTTAAGGATATATTTTGTCTGTATAAAAATAAATCAAGACACGACAACCACATACATTTATAATAGTCCAAAATAATGGACCATATTCAAAGAACCCTTAACGCCCTATTCTATATAAACACTGTTCCTATTCTTATTGACTACATACTCATTTGTATAGGCTCATTTATGACAAGTAAATTATTCAAATATTGATACATGTACTAGTTAAAACTTAAATGGAATTTCGTTTATATTGTAAAGGGTGTACAATCTTTACTTGTCATGGATTACAAATCTAGAAACCTTGGAGCCATCTTTGAGAATTAGGAGATATGGAGTCAAGCGGGTCCATATTCTATTTATTTTTTAAACAGGGATCCTAACAGTAGCAGACTATTTTTTCTGGACTCTAGGTTGGAGTCAAAATGACTCCCTCTACAAAATTTTTGGAGTCAAAAATTTTTTTTCAGCTTAACATAAATTTGGTGTATTTGAAATCCCTGCATTGTCTTTGATATTATTTTGTGAAGGTAAACTTGTATAACTAAAGTCTGTAGTTAAGGATAACAACAGTTTTTTTTTAGCATTTATTAATTAAAACGATTATTGTCATATTTTTTATTAATAGCCAAGTCAGTTTTCTTTATGTTAAGTACCATCAAACTATTCTTGTTTCTTTGTTGGGGCAGAAAGAACCTTTTTCCTCTGGGCAATCATATGACAATATAACTGTGGAAAAACTGTAACAAACATCATTTTAGTATATCACACCACAGGTAACCCATGGCTTGCCAGATATACATGAAGATTTTTTAGTAAATAAAATTATACAAATTTAGTGTAATGTGACCTCAAAAAAATTAGCTCAAGATTACGCAATTTAAGATCATGATTGGATTTTTAATCTGGCCCGAGATGAATTATCTGATTACTGTAAATTGGGTGGACCCGAGACCAGTTAGTGGTTAGGGAATGTACTGCATCTGAGGCAATAAAATTTTGAAAAAAATTGTGTAAAAATGATTGATTTCTGTTTTAACATGATGGACTTACTTGGTATATAGGAAAGCATCACCAGGATAAGAAAAATGTGATAGCTGAATCCAAAATTGGCTGGGTTTGGCAATGACAGAGAATAGATGCCTGACTTTTGTACGTATGGAAGAACAGTGTAGATGGTAAACAGCTCCCCCTGGTGACAAGATAAAAAAAAATGAAAGTAAGTGGAATTGAAGATGTATTAAATTAATGACAGTCATAAGAAATTTAAATGAATAATATGAACAATCATTATTTATTCATGGATGTCAATCAAAAGACAGTTTCTAAGACAGCAGACTTGTTTTATCCATTTCACACACTTCCAACAGTCTGACCTTTCCATAATTCACTTGATTCAGGGCCGTAGCAAGCCTTGAAAAACTGGGGGGGGGGGCACAAAGTTATTTCGAAACATGTGATCACAAAGAGTTATGATTTTCATAGATATTCATTATTGGAATTACATGCACTCAGAAGGTATTCGCCGAAATGCCTCAATAATGATCAAGGGGTTATAAAATGAATCCACTATAGCTTAAAGTGAACTTAAACCCCCTCTATAAAAGATGATAAACTTCTAACACCTGGCTAAAAGGTAAAAATTAGTGTGCATCACTCCTACTTTGAGTGAATGTTTAGAAATTTTGTATGAGCAAAGCAAGCAAATTTTTCATGAGACCGTTTTTGTCCATAACAGATTTTTTCTTCAAGTGAATAAAAGTTTTTTTTTCTTGACAGGTGAGCTTTTCTCCCTTATTTTGAATGCGAGCGTAACAATCTCAAAAATTCCTTCTTTCCAATAAATAAATTAAAAATAGTTTCCCTCTTTTTGGTGTACTACTTTAAACTCCTCCCCTTCTTGTTTTAGAACCTGAGATGCCTTGTTTTTTGTTTTTGTTTTTTCTTTTTTGGGAAAAAGTTGGGGGGAGCACAGGCCCTTCCAGCTCCAAGAGTGCTACGGCCCTGTGAGTGACCACAAGACAATGGTTCCAAGATGAGGTAGAGCTTGATAAATACAGTAAATGTATGAAAACATCCATCTCCACCACATCTTGGAATCAGTTTCGTGGTCACTCAAGCAGATTCGGGAACTAAAGGTTTATAGACCTTTCCTGGATTCACTTGTGTGACCGTGAAACAATGGTTCTAACATAAGGCAGAGCTTGATATTTCCATACAATTATTGTATTTATCAAGCTCCACTTTGCCTTGGAATCACAGTGTTTCATCTTCACTCAATCAATCTTGGGAAAGTGAAAGATGAACAACACTAAATTTTACTGGCTCAGAAAAATGTTTCATTGGTCATGTAAGAAAAGATGAAAAAGAGTCATGCGAGATTCTGGCAATGACATCCCAATGATAACTTACCGAAACACCAATTGGATAGAGAAAAATGAAGAATGTATATCGGCACCATTGTAAGGCATATGGCATAAAGCTGACCAGGGAGCACACATAGAAAGAATACCTTATGACCTCAGTCATAGACCATGCAAAGATAAATGCTGCCACTCCCATGCAATCCTGCACCTGTATAAACATTGTTAACAAAAGTGAAATGTCATTAAAAGGTTAATGAGTATAAAAGAAAACATTTTGAAAAGGTACAAGGAGTTTATAAAAAAAGAAAACATATGAATGCACAAAAGAAAATAAAAGGAATAACAGCTATATAATGAGAAAATGTATTATTATTTAACTTATAATTGAAATCATTAACTGACTTCAACCACAGCTAGTAAAAAAGTAGAATGAGTGGCTAAGGCAATTTTCTTTATGGACTTAGATTTTTATCTTATAATGGTAGAATCATAGAATTACTTCATGTCATGTCGTGCCAGATCAAGTTGTGTCTTGTCACATTTTATTATATCATATGGTCAATATGTACATAAATAATATTAGTACTTTTTAAAGTGTTTATACCTGTGGAATGGTATATACCACAGCCCAGGTAAGAAAGAGCCTTGATGCAACTTGGAACCCAGTGAGGAAGACAGAAGAACGTACATAGCCTAATGCAACAAAATACTTTTTTTATATATTAAAATCAAAATAATTTGGTTTAAATTAACTCTTGAAATTAAATGTTTAGAAATATTATGCATGATAAAAATGTGAACATACCTACAGCACAATGAACAACCTAGAGAAAAAGGAGACAAGTTAGGTCTTAATTATCACATTTCTGATGAAGGCTATCTTTACTGTAGAACTGCTATAGTGTTTTAAGAACAAAAAAATATATTTAAAGGGATTTTTTGAGTTTTTGAAATCCTGCATCAACATATGACCTGAAAATAACCTGCAATCCTATGCAAAATGCATTGAGTTCCTTGGTTCCATATTTGATATCAAAAAGCATCTGTATTCAATCCCACTTCTCCCACTCAGTGTTGGTTTGGTGGTTCAAACCAGCATAAAAGAGAGAGAAAAAAACCCAGCTGTGTCGTAGTAGATAATTTTTTCACCGGGTGTAGGATATAGGAAACTGCACGTTTTTAACATTTTTACCCCACGGTGAAAAAATTATCTACTACGACACATTTGGTTTTACTTAAATACACTGAGTCATGCAGTCCAACCTAGTGCTACACTAGTCGTCATCAGCATAAAAGAGAATTAAGTCAAAATAACAAAAATTGTACCAGGGGAATTTTACTGAATTTTTGATGAGGGTTTCTTATATTTTGCACATTGTTGACATTTGTAGGTATAACAAAAGTAGATTCGACATTCTGGATAGGTAGGGGTTCCTCTAGGGAATTCAGTACATGTCCTATGAGTTTTCTGATTTGAGACTTTGAAACATGGTTAGCTTCAGACAAGAGGGGATCCTACAGAATGGATCATACATACATTTGCAAAAAAGAATAACTAGCAAAACTTTCTACTCTAACTCTAAGATTTCATTTTATCTATTATAGATGGATCTTTGTTTGCAATATTTAGCTTACTAGCATATTGTATAAAGTAGAAAAAATTAATAGTAAAATCTAAATCTAAAAAGAACTGATTGATATAAGCATTCTACTAAAATACTATAGCCTTTCACATGCAAAAGTTAGTGAGATATCAGCTTTGAAATTTATGGGTGGCAAAAATGCTAATGAGCCCATACAATCTCTGCAAAATTTAGGATTTTCAAAATCTCATAACACAGAAACTATTCCACATGTCTATTCAATTGTTGTGGGTAAGCTAACTGTTTGATATTCTTCCAATATTCAGCGCCAATTTGCACAGAGCTCAATTATATATGGATATTTGATTTCAACATGTCTGAGTTGCAAATGCACTAATGAGTCCATACATTCTTTGTAAAAAAATGGAATTTTTGAAAATTCAGCACAAAGAAATCGTTTTGCGTACCAAGTGCACATTTTCACAGAAAGCTTATTTTATCATGTTCTTTCAATATTCAGTGGTGATTTTGTTTTTCATACTATTAAAGAAATGTCAATGCTAATGAGGCAATTTGTAAACAGTGATGTCAGCAAGGATCCACCTATTGAATTACTAGAACCCTAAAAAAAAAACATTAATGCTGTGACAACGAAAGAACTGGCCCAAGTCTCCTATTGAAAAAGTACCATTTTTAGCCTAATAATGGTGGTATTTTAAAAATATATCTTACAAATGAGCTCATGACCCCCCTTTTCCAGTACAGCAAATCAAAGATAATGAGTTTATCTACCATATAACTCAATAATTTCAAACAAATTTTATGTTCCTTTTTTGAGATGTTCCCAAAAATACAGATAGCAAACTGATTTTAAGGTGATATTTGGGTTTGAACTGATGTTTAAATGACCCTGATGTTTTACAAAAGTCTTGTTTTCAGGTTGATATTTAAATTTTTTTTAAAAAAGTTTAATGGATAAATGAAATGATATAAACAATGTTTTAATACTAGCTTATATTTTGTAGTGGTGATGATGGCCCAATGTTCAATTCTCTCTCTTAGAATATCTGTCTCGCATGGCCTAAAAAATGGCTAAATTTACCACCATCTAGTGCAAAAACAAACTCGGTGACCCCCCTTTTTTATTTCATTTTTGGAATAACTATAGCTTAGTTAGTAACTGTACAATTTTTAATAAAAATCTATGTTCAGTTCTATTTCAATGGAATTACCTTAAATAACCATGCTACCCAATGAAGGCTGTTGTCAGGGAAACATAAGTTGATCACATTCATGTTATAACCCTCACCCAATCACAGTACAAGAAAGATGGACTTTGACCGTTGGTATACAGTTGTATAACAAATGCTGTTATCTTCTTATCTTTCGATCAGTATGGACAGTTTATAATATTGTAAACTAAAGCTGCAATTATAAATGTTAATACTGACCTCCAAGATGGCAGCTGTCTGGAATATCATAAGTGGTATTCTAATAGCTGAATACAGTCCTGAGTGACTTCTGTACTTGATTAAATGAACCACACTCATCACTAGTATCAATGACCATCTAATAATACATTAAAACAAATACAACACTGTCAGATACAGATACAAAAATGGTATCATTTTACCGGCCCAGACAAAACTTTGAACTCGGCAGCTTCGAGATCTTTCCCTCAGAGTGAAGTCATTGAACCCGTGAAATAAAAATTACTTGTTAAAGTGTAAAATCCAAACAGACACAAAGGAAAAGAATGGAATTAGGGTCTACTAAAGTGTATCTGTCTAATATCTATTTCACGGGTTTAATGACTTCACTATATCTGCTGCAGATCGACTTACTTCTGTTATTAGTATATTAAATGAGAGACGACATATTTGCTTAATTTAGGCAAAACGTACCCATATATTTATCATTTTTAAAGAAATCAAAGACAAATTTAAGAAAATAAGCTTAAGGTTAATTGCCCGGGTTAATTGATCGTTTTTGCAAGTGTCCGCATTTCCAAGGTGATTCACAGATGGCTGTGAAATGAAGCAAAACTTCCGTCGAAAAACAGCTGTGTTTATCTTATTTTAGTTACTAACCTACAAAACAGTGAATAAACTTACCCCAGAGTTTGTAAAACATTATATAGCACGAGGTACAAGGTGACTGTTTGAGGTAAACGTCGACTCTTTTTCTCCAACACTTGCGCCATTTTGCGGTAAGGCACCACTGTCTGAACGCGTCCTCTCATTGGCTAGTTTGATGCATTGGGTTGCAAAGGTTGTAGCCAATCCACAGGTAGCCCAAGCTTACTATATTTGACGGCTGTCTCCAATGGTTTTATTAAGAAAATTAAAAAAAATCATAATATTAATAATAACGAAGATTTAAAATAAAAGAAAGCGTAAACCTAAAGTTGTGTGTTTCTTTTAACAGTGGTAAAAGTATGAATGGCTAAAAATGGTTTTAAGTGTGTTTTTTA
>JANTNT010019011.1:0-13236 GCA_024752375.1 Entacmaea quadricolor | reverse complement strand
GTGTTTGTTTGTTTGCAATAGGAGACAACGCTGCCCAATGTGCGCGGGCTCGAAATGTCCCAAATTTCTAGCGATGATACAAACTATCGTGTTCCGAACATAGTTATGTTCTCACACTTATTAACAACAATATGAAATTGGACCGTTGGACCTGAATAAAGCAAACAGGAGTGTTAATTATACAATAGACATTCTGATTAACCAGCACGATCGAATCTCTGTATATCCAATAAGAAGAAAGTTTCTGCTAAGTACATCTACATTTTCTCGAACACTGAACTTCACCTTGGGAATGGCCTATTCAGTAATCATACTTAAATATAGAGGGCTCTAATTTTGTTGTCTCAGCAAAATTGCTTCATGTACTTGAAGTTGTGTGGTTATAATTACCAGACATTTTTACTAATTTATTCATGTATTCTAGATCGATTAACAATAATGAAATTCTCATGAGTAATGTTTAAGCTTTCAACATTTTTTCTCGCACTCTATCCCACAATGGAATATATCTAGGGTCTATATCTAGTTATAACCCGTGCATTTATAATTAGGCATTCAATTCATTTACATCAACCCCACTTTTCCCTGCTGAATTCAAATCCCTCCTCGTCATTAAGAGTGATAGGAGATATATTTTCGAAATAAAGCCTTATGAATAACAAAAAAAAAAAAAAAAAAAAAACCGTGTCAAGTATAAAATAAAAGCAATGAAATGCACCTACGATATCGGCTATTCACAACTCCATGGCTTTCCCAGAGAATATCAGCTCTACCTCCATCCCCATAAATTCTACATACAAATTCAATGCAATAGATGTACTAATTATTTTAACTAATATTGAATTACTAAATACGCCAAAAAGACAGTGAACTGATAAACATGTAATAGGAACGATATATATATATAAACTATCTGTTTCTAATAGAAAGAGAAATGCTGCGAGATTGGCATTTTCAGTTTACTTTGTATAGCTGCCGATATATTTATACGTTGAAACGTTAAAGCTAGTGTTAGCATTATTAAATTGTTTGTATTTGCTGAATAACAGATGTATATTAACACCTTGATTATTAATTAATACCTCATGATCCTGTTTTTGTATTGTTTTTCATTTCCTTGAGGATGGAGAACAATACAACAAAAATGCTACAAAACACAAGAGTGTGGATGAGGCCTCACTGTTTACACGGGTACTCTCATGCTTCAAACTGTACTGGACCGAAAGCAGGACCTATTTTTTATTGGCCCCAAAAGTGCACACTTTGGTTACCAAAAGTGGAGACACTTTTTCATTGCCATGTAGATGCACAGCCAAACTGATCTCAAAAGTGAAAAGTGGTGTGTTTGTGGTCTGTAGTTCAACTTCAGTATTTTGACTTTAATTGTCAGAAGTTCCTAATAGAAAGTAAAGTGCTGCCAGCTGAATGAAGCTGGGTTTCCTGTGTTATTTGCTATGTTCATGGGAATTCCATGTTGCTTCAAGAGGATGATGTTTGATTGTCAATGTGCTTACAGAAGTTTTTTAGCTGAATAAGCTTAGTATCACATAGAATCAGCAATAATAATAATAATAATAATAATAATAATAATAATAATAATAATAATAATAATAGTGGGTTCTTATATAGCGCATTTCACAGTGTCTCAATGCGCTTCACAGTTCAACTAACGAATTAATTTGTTGTCTAAACTTTTTTACGAACAAACGTTGTTTGCATTGAAAATGCCGCTGTTCCGACTCACTGCATGTTCAGAGTCACGGCGCATGACGCTGGTCAAGAAAATCGCTGGCACAGTAATTTTAACGGGGTTCCTGTGTCGTTGTGCCCACTGGTCAAGAGAATCGCTGGTTCACATTGCCCGCTTGATCGCTGAAATTTCCCTCGACTATATTCAGCCCCGAACCCGCTAAAACTCGTCCACAGAAAGCCCGTCAAGATTAGTGTTGCTGCTCGCCTGGCGGCTCGCAGCAACAATTCCGGTGCAACATTCATTTCATAAATAATGATTACAGTATGTGAAATACAAAATAATATTTGATGCACCTCATTTCTTAATTCAAATTAAATGTATTATTGTACGTAATGTATCCTGTAGAATATTCCTTGTTCGGAGTCTTTTCCACAGTTTCCTTGACTTTAGCCTCGGCCTCATCAGTCTTCGCCGTTGTCGCCTGACATTCGAATGCTTTAGAAATTGCCACTCTCGTCGCTACATCAGGCCTCTGATACCTCTGAAGTGACCTAAAATATACGCAGAAAGGAATTCAGTATTGATCATGACTGACATGTTTGATTTTTATAAGCATAATACGTACCTTGGATCTCTATGACCTGTTCTTTCCATTACATATTTCTCAGGGATACCCTTTTCGAGACCTCTTGTAGCCGCAGTAGCTCTCAAGCTGTGGTTTGTGAATTGTCCCTTGATGCCTGCTTTTTCACACAAGGTTTTCACAGTGCGCGATAATGAATTGTGGCCCAAAGGCTTAGCCGTATACCATTCTGAATGAATGAGGATATTTAAAATCTCTTGATATATGAATTCTTAAAACATTTAAGCTTAGAAATTAAAAACTAATTATCAACATTTTAATAAGTAAACCGGTCCTACAAGAAATATACCAAACATTCTATACATCGAAGAATTTTTTAAAGCAAATTTGTTTGGAAAAAATGTTGATAATGTGATTTAAACAATAAAGTCTTATTAACCTACATAAAATACATAAAACACTACCTTACCTTCGTCTTGAAATTTGATTTTCGTTTTTGGCCTAAATTCGACTTGTTTCTTTCTTCTGCCCATTCCTCCCAGCTTCGTACACACCAGTCGGTAGAAAGCTTTGTTCCAACGTGTATTCTTTTGTCACTCAAAGCGTTCTGCTCTGAATCTGTAACCATTTTTATGTTCCGTTTTGGTGAAGCTGGCTTTTCTCCAGTCAAAACATCTTGTTCACCAGTCCGTTCACAGTTTTCAAATTCGCCTAAATACTTATCCAGAGTTTCATTGTCCAAAACAAGACTTTTAAAAAACGTCAAAGTTCAGCACATTTTGACTTTGACTTTGGCTAAATACATTTTGGGACAAGAAAATCTCTTCACCATCACTACTCGAAATATTACCACTCGCCATGACAAAAGATTACGAAAGGGCATAGAAAGAACTGAACCAAACTTTTTGAACTGTGTCAATATCAATTTCATGACAAAATAACGCGTTCACAAAGCACAACTTCACTCAAGGGAAAACTGTCGCTGTGTTTAGTGAAAGAACAAATGAACAACATTCGAATTTCACGTTCTCACGTTCTCTCTCTCTCTCTCTATTGTACGTAAACCTATTGTCTAAGTCGTTCACAGAATGGGACTAATATTGCATAACCGTCTACTATTGTTTCCTAACCTTTTGAAATAAAGTTATAGTTACTCTCTAACAAGTAACTATGATAAAATTGTACCAATTACCTGCCACTTAATCGTTTCATTTTTTTTTTTTTTGATGAAGCAAAACTTCAGTAGACATTAAAGTTATTTAGATTTGAAAACCGTCTTTATTTTTCCTTATTCAAAAAGTTTATCTTTAAGGATAGAATTAAAATCATTCTTTGGTGTATTTGGCTTATAGCCTCCATTCTCGGTATGTAACTCTAACTTCTTAATTGACTAAATCTTAGAAAAGTACACTTTTTTTCCATTTCTATGGCAACAATACATGTGTATTTCAAAATTAAAAATTTTAAGTGATTTAAAAATTATTTTGAACTAATATTATTGAAGTCTAGAAGTGGGTTATAGAATTCGTGTCCGTGTAATATCGACTATAAAGTTCCTCGCCTTTGGCTCGGATCTTTATATGCCGATATAACACGGCCACTCATTCTATATAAACAGTACATTTAACCTAAACATTAAATCGGTACTTGACTTAGTTAGCAGATCATTTTTCGTAAAATAGCTATAGAGTTGATCATAAACAACGCTTTCACATATTTTAGAAACAGCGGATAGAACGGAAATAGGCCGGTAATTCTGCAGGTCTGTAGGATCATTAGCTTTAAATAATGGAAAGACCTTTGGTAATTTCCATCTCGAAGGATATATACCCGTATCCATCGTTTTATTTATTGTATCTGCTATTGAATTAGCAATAATCGGAGCAGCTTCCTTGAGGAGTCTGCAGGAAATTTTATCAAGGCCTGTTGCATTATGAGGAGAAAGCTTTTTCAAGTATTTCAAGACCAAATCTGGCATAGTATGTTTCAGTTTAAAGACTGTGTTGACCGGATTTATGTAAAAATTGAAATCGCCTTCAGCATATGGTAAGCCTGAGGAAAGTGTGGAACCGATCGAGGTGAAATAATTATTTAAGATTTCACAGAGATCGGAAGGCTTAGAAATAGAAACATCATTTATTTTTAACTCTTTAATACTTATAACGAGGGAAAACCGAGTTATGTGCCGGGTTTCTCTTGTTATTACTGTGTATTGTTACTGTTAACTTGCACTCTACAAATTATCAAATATTTCTAAGAGTGTACACATTGCAATCGATTGTTACCAGCCGAAAGTATCCAAGAGCAAAACTATTTAGGTAAGTGTATATAGTATTATATACACGTGCTTTAAACATGGTTTTTGGATAGATGCTTTTTGACTCTTATGAGTTTTACCTTGAAGCTGTAATCAAATCGACATCAAAGGTATGCGTTTAAATGTACATTCAAGAGAATTATGGTTACACTTTAGCTTCAATTAATATGTACCAGTAAGTATGCTGGACCCACAAGATTAAGCGAAGTAACTTGATACACAATCCAAATGTACAAACATTTTTTTTTACATTTAGGATTTACACTTCTCAAATTCATGAATAATTAATGAGGACAAAACAAAGAAAATCAGTACCGGAGTTTGACGGAGTTTGGATATGTCGGCTTCGCCTCGTTTTTTCAACCCCCTTCTCGGTGTTTGGATATGTGATCCAACACTCCTTCTCGTGTTGGAAATATTAGTTTAGTTTCACGGAGAAAGGATATTTGAGATTTCGATTACATTGTTATAGAAGAAATGGCACTTAAAAAAGAAAAAGGAATAATAAAAAAAAAAAAAAAAAAAAAAAAAGAAACAGTTTCAGATTCAGTTTTTAGGAACGTTACATTTATTAATCATGTTATTGTTTATTTCCATGTTATATTTAGGCTCTGTTTACATGGAAGAGGGATAACCCTTATGCTAGAATCTTCCTAGCAATAGAAACAAAAATATCTTTAATTTTACATGATAAAATCTCGACATAATTAGCCCTAGCGCTGGGATCTTCCAAGCAATTTATATTTCAATCCCAACAAATCGAGCCGAGTTAGCGATCATAACCCTAGCAGAAGAGTTTACTCTCCTTTTTCCGTTTACATGATGTAATCACATACAAACTTACCCTAGTGGCAGGTTCATCCTGTCTCGCAGGTAGGATGATCCTAGTGCTAGGATGACCCTAGCACCCGAAAGATGACTATAGCCCATGTAAAACAGAAAGAAATAGATACAGGGGGTAGCGAAAATCCAGGATCAGGGGTCACTCCGAAAAGTTTGGGGGGCGTACATAGTAAAAAGCTTGAAAAATCTTAATTTCTTCATTTTTCCCTATACATTTATTAAAATTGCCAACATCTTTTTTCTTCTTCCTCTTCTTTTTTTTCTTTTTTTCTCGCTACGCTACTCGTTTTCGACTCGTGTTTACTCGAGTTCGAATCGTATTCGACTTGTGTTTTCTAGTGTTCACTCGTGGTCACTCGTGTTCAACTCGTGTGGAGTTTTAGACTCAATCTATATTCTTAGCCAAATCATTATTACCTTTAGTATTTAAGTGGAGGCCACTAGTATTCAGTAAGGAGCTACCCAAGTTACGGTTGTTCGATGAACCCCCAATTATTACTGGTTGTAAAGTTTTTCAAGATCTTATTTGATTCCGTGTGGAAAGTGTGTAGCCTTGACGGCAAATCTGCTTCAACCTGCATTCTAAAGTATATATTCAATGCGTGTCAGACATCTGCTTCGTTTCTGTTTCTCACAAAAAGTAATATTGTTCGATCAAAACTTTTGACTTGGCTTCAATTTAATTTTCAAAAATTCTACTTTATATGTTGTTTAAAAACCAGAAACCAAAGCTATTAATATTTATTAGAAAAAAGCGAAATTAAATACTCCGCTTGAAACCCATTGTAATGTTAGCTTTTGTCCATTCGTATAGTTTTTTTAAAAAATAAGGAATTGAGAATGGTTGACAGTCGAGTTGCCTTACAGCGCAACGCGCAAATCTGTGACCACTTGCAATGTATTTGCATACTTTTGTCTCGCCATCTTCCAATAAGCGTGTAGATTGGATAATGGCTGTGACGAAAGTATGCGCATACATTACAGGTGGTCACAGATTTGCGCGTGGCGCTGTAATATAAAGTGCATATTTAATGTATGAATTGTGAATGAGTCGCTTAGGTCTCCATGAAAACCACCAAATTATCGTTATCAATGTAAGGGAATATTATATATCGAAAATAGCACTGTCCGCTTAACGGCATCTTCTAAAAAGAAATACGATATTGTCAAGTAAACCCAATCGACTTGAGTACTGCTGTACTTAAATGAGTTGACGAAATGTAACGTTTTCTTTTTCGACGTCTAAGGATTATTATTATTATTATTATTATTATTATTATTATTACTATTATTATTATTATTATTATTATTATCATTATTATTATTGTTATTATTATTAAGTTTGGTATTTCTCTATATTTGAACTATTAAAAGACCTATCTTTCTCTAAAATTTTTAAAAAGTGGGCGATAACTGATTTAAAAAATAGTAAAACAGAAAAATGGAACCAATAAGCAATAATGGGAGACTAGGAGTTTCATTGGCTTTCAGGCATAATTACCCTATAACACTATGACGTCACATCAAAACAGTATATTGTTTTAACGCTAAAGATCATGGTCGCCAGAGGGGACAAAATAACAACTGAAATCACACACACACAAATTGGGCTTGTGAGATTATGAAAAGTGAAAAAACAGCTAAATATTAAACCAAATATACCAAAAGAAATAAAAATTAGCCTAAATTTCTACTTTTCTTTCCTATGTAAACAAACCGTGACGTCATGGGGATACAGGGCAATTGATTTTGGCCTCTCGCTTTCTTCTTTGCGCTATTAATATCATCAAATGAGTGTTAGTTTTAATTGTGCAGCAATGTATATTGGTTCTAAGATCCTAACATTCATCACCATGTTTTTTTTTACATCTCTTCCGGATCCCGTAATTATTCGCTTTTCTTTTTTTTTCATTTCGATCTAAAGTACACGCGAGATTTAGAGCGTTGAAAGAACTGAAGGACCTTCCATTCGCATCTTAGTTTCATTTAATTACTGTCTTCATCAATAACCCTATGCAATTGAAAACTAATTCTTAGAAATTCATTTGTAAACATAACAGGTTTACATTTGATTTAAAAAACACATCGAAGAAGTATACCGCTGAAATTACAATTAAAATGAAATTGTTTTTTCCTTAGTTTAAACCATTCAATTGAGTCGTGGTCTGTTTGATTTATAGTCTTAAAAGCACCTGGACAGGTGTTTCGCTTTGTTCAATTCAAATAAGTAAAAGCTAATACTGGAGAGTTACATATAACAATACAGTTTTAAATGTACTGAGGATCCGAAAAATAGAAACAATACACTAGGTCATTTAAAGACATTTATTCGCCTTGTTCACTCAAAACTAGAAAAGACCCGCATCGCGGAAGAAAAAATGACACTTTAGGCAAGATAGCATTGTAGACGTAAAAATAGGTTGACAATAAAGCTAATATTTAGATTTTGGTGTTATTGTCATTTTGACTCATTACATGGAGTTCTATTTCTGATCATATGTTGGGGTATTTTGTAGTCGGCAGTCATATTCTTTATTTTATTTTATTTTATTTTACTTTATTTTACTTTATTTTTTCTTAGTACATGTTGTTTTCAACAGTGTCAAAGATTTTGATGTATAATGAAAATCCACGCTAGTTCCATTTATGTTTCATCAGGAAAGAAGAAAAGAAAAAAAAAAAAAAAAAGAATGAGCATTACGCATTCTGTAATTTTGACATTTACTTGAACCGTAACTGTATATTGAACATTAAAAGGAGTTAAATATAAATAAAACAATACCTTTTATTGATTTTTTTAGATTTTATAATTTTGCATTGCTTTAAGACTTTCTGTAAATAAAATGATAATGACATGTAGTCTTTCATAGTATTTTAAATCAAATGATACAGAGTCCTCTCGTAAAAATCGTCAACTGAAGGCCTGTAGGGATTTTAATGCTTATCTTGATTATTGTCAGTCCAGAAAGCATCCGCTTTTAGAAACTTCTTTATTTAAGCGCCATTCGTCGTTCAATATTGAAAAAGAGCAGAATTTAACTGCATGCATTGATATAAAATATTTTTTCAGAGATTGCGATTAGAGGAGTTAAAATTCAAAAATAAAGCAAAGATCAGTGTTTGATTATTTCGATTTAGATTATTTGCCGTATAATAGCGCCCGCAATTTAGTTCGAGTATTGTACAATTTTATAGCAAGTTGTTAATAAATTTTGATTTTTACCGAACTAAAATTTGAAGTATGTTGGCGTTAAACCAGAAAAAAGTACAGAATAAAAGTGAAAATAAAACACATCGAATAATCGGCATGCGGGCTCAGCATGCTTATATTCCGTTTCATGCAGATGTTTTTTTCTAAGATAATTTGAAACTCTGACGGAAAACCACAACTTCAGATTCAAAATTCAAAATAAAATCAATAAATAAAAAATAAACGCAGCACTTTATAGAAGAAAAAAGATACACAGAAGAACCAAATCTCTGTAATCTTTATTTTCCAATATTTTGAGTTTAGCTGTTTCTATACAGCTTACATCAGATCTGAGAGTGTGTTTGAAAAGTTGGATACTAAAACGCTAACTTGATTGCGACTGGACTCATATACTTCATTGCCTTTTACACTCCTGTCTCGAACTGAATAGTCGGGTCCTGTTCGGAAGCTAGAAGAATATGTTCTGTTTGCCGAACTCTGCTGGAACTATTTCTATGGCGAATGTTCGGTTGAAAATCGTCGTCTAAGTCATCTGAACACTTTTGACAACATTTTGAGGCTCTTGCTATGGGACATATACTAATTATTCTTGAAGCGCATAACTCTTTAAATAGCTTTTTTGCATCTTGTCGATACTTTCGAATGAAAATGAAATATATGTAAGGATTAACACAACAATTCGATAGTGTCAGAAAGAAAAAAGAAAACTGTAAAGTTATTTTCAAACACGATTGAGGAGACTCCTCAAAAACAAAAAATTGTAAAAAATAAAAACTATGAATTGGCGCAAAAAAAATAGCAAAAACTGACACTATTACTACTAACATGGCAATTACACGGTTATCTTCACGTCTTCGCTGTCGCCTTTGCTGTGACGAATGGTTTCTTATAGAAACTCTGAGTTCTCTAATTATAGAAGAATATAAAATAGTTATTACAGTCAGTGGAAGTAAATAGACACTAACCAGTAAAATTAGATAGTATACTCTTTGAGATTGAAGATTTTTTAGATGCTCGGCGTTGCTATCTAATAAATCCACAGAGCCCCAAAACAAAATGCATAGAGTTTTTTCCTCAAACAATATAAGTTGGAAACTGTACAAATATGGTGCATAGAAGGCGAAGGATATAATCCATGTTGCTGCTATTAAGGCGTTGCATCTTCTTGGAGTTATGTGAAGCTTGTACGATAGAGGCCAAACGATAGCGAAATATCTATCGCAACAAATTAATACAAGTGTTAAAATAGACACAGAGTTTGAAACATCACCAATGAATGGAACTAGTTTGCACAATAATTCGCCAATGAAACCATTTACGTGCCAAGTTTGGATTCTGTGGGGGCCTTTCTCGAAAACAGCCAACGCATATCTAGGTATTACAAATATTGGTAGCATTATATCAGAAGCAGCCATGTTGACAATGAAGCAGTTGGTGGTTGTCTTGACTGAACGGTTCTTGTAGAAGATGCGAATAACTAATCCATTACCGATGAGGGATAGTATTATAACTATACAATAAGCCAGTGACTTAACTATCATTATAGCCATATAATTACCTTCTTCTTCAACACAATTTGAAGTAAGTTGACCACTGCTTTCGTTGGTATTACTTGCATTAATAATGCCCGCCATAGTTCGGAGCTCTTAATTTTCTGACTGCTTTCCCTAGCAATCGGCTAAAATTGTAAGGTGCAGTGCTTCCGCTCTGACCACTCACTCTGAATGAATATCAAACGATTGGAAAAACCAAAGAAAGTCTAAAAACAAGTTTTATACCGCAGCCACTGGAAACTTGATCATTGGCATATGTTCAATGAAAGTCTTTAGTGAACCCACGTAAAGCATCTCATATGTAGAGCCCAATGCTACTATACCTTAAATGAGTCAGAATTTCAAATACCTAGCCATATGAAAGGTCAATATTTCGTAATGAATGATAATTTATTCACAATATTCATGATATTCTTGTCTACTTGCTTAAGGTGAAAGAACACTTCTCAATATTCTTTACATTACAAAAAGGTATTTTAAATGCATTGTAACTAGATATCGTGTTCATTTAAAATATCAAACCATCTGGAAAATAATATGTCATTATGCTGAACTTCTGCGTGGCACTAATAATATACATTTACATTAAAATTAAAACTAGCTTTTCCGATTTGATGATGGTAATTTTGGAGAATCAAGCTTCTGGTGAGTCGAAAGGTTCAAAAGGGTTTACATCATGTTGCGTTATTCTTTGATTTTATTAATTTGGTTTTAGGACATTTCTGATGTTTGTATTGGGACACAGTTGTCTTCTTCGCATTTGCTTTTCGCTGTTCCTGTGTAAGCTTTGAATACATTTCAAAAGAATGGCCGGAACTACAACTGTTTTAAAAGTGAAATTTCTTTTGCTCTCCAAAATACTGTTCGGTACTCACTTTTTGAACAATGTGTGGATCTGCCGGAAAAATAGGATTCTTTCTTAAACCAAACGAATACTTTTGAGACTGTGTTTTATAATAAAACATTGCAAATGACGCTTCGAGAAAAAATTCTACCTAATATGTACATAGATCCCAAACATTTAGAATTATATAGATATGTCTTCAGTCTGAACTTATATTGAATAAAGACATGTAACATCATATTGTTTCTAAAAGTTTTGAGATCGAGTATATGTAGTAAAGTTTTTGAAACAAAACAACAACAAAAAATTTAAAAGTTTTTTTTTATCATTCTCTGATTAAATTTTAAAGTTTAATTTAAAACAGAAGGCAAAATATTGATCATCTAAAGTAGAAGAGTTAAGAGCAAACATTGTAAATTTAATTGTCTGCTTTTCTCACATCCATGATCTTGTGTCTGTACTAATCGAAAATTTTGCTTATTTTATAATCGGAGAAAAATTGCAATATTTTCAATTTTCGATTGATATAAGCTAAGCTGATCTTAATCCCAAGTGTTCTATCAGATTATCCAAAATCAGTATAGATTTTCTCTCTCGGAATTTTGCATATTGAATAAAATAAATCTTCTCTCTTTGTCTCTGTCTCTATGTCTGTCTCTCTGTCTTTGTCTTTGTCTCTGTCTCCTCTCTCCCTCTGTCTCTCTGTCTCACTTTCTGTCTCCCTCTCTGTCTCTCTCTGTCTCTCTGTCTTTCTTTCTCTTTTTTTTCTTCTCTACTTTTCGTGTTTCAACATCTTATTCTTATGGTATCTAAATAGTTTCTCTTCTACGACAATTGTTTCGAATATATTTAAAAAAAATTGAGACGCTATTTATTCCCCTGATTGTTGTTCGTTGTTTGTATTTCCCTCCATTTTCTTTTTTATAATTTAATTTAAATTAATTAGAGATATTTAGCTTACATGATCTAATGCATCAATGTTTTTCGTAACTTGATTATCACTTTGGACTTTGAACAAATGACTATAAATGGTAACAAAATATTATATACACCACACATTGTTTATTTGCATATCACAAATTTCTAGTTTCCCAATTTCATTGTTACCCAATTCCTTTCTCATTTCTTCAACAAAATAAAGTTCAAGCAAAGTAATTAATTGTTGAATCAGAAATGAACGACAATTTATCAACTTTTAACATTCGCTTCCTCCACCAAATTGAACTAATGCAGTATGGTATTGAAGTGCATTATTCAATGCTAATAATTACCGTCGTTTTATGCTGGCCAGCTTTCTATTTCCCATTTTAAGAAAAGTCTACTTTATTTGAAATCCTCAAATGAAAATTGTTTTTAGCCCATATCTTTAATCTCAGATCTATACGTCATTCAGCGATTCAAAACTCAAACCAATATGCCATTTGAGGCTATTATGCTGCTGAAATTCAGCACGTATCGTTCGTTTAGCGCCTAAAGCCGATAAAATGACAACTAGCGCTTCCAGTATGTTCCTGTGATATTTATATATTTAGAAAATGTACAAATGCCAAAGAATAGTTTACTCTCGTATTTCTTTTGCCGATAATAATAAATTTTAGTTCTCTGTTTTACAATTTATCATCTATATACTGGATGTAAAGAAAAGCAACTAAAATTGTTATTTAGTCAAAAGAGAAATGGATTCTTTGAAATGTCTAAATTCGAGCACGAATTCAACCTTTATCTTTTAGGTTAAGTTGAATAAGTACATTAACTAAGAAAGACACTTGAATAGTCTCTCTTTCACTCAATAATTCTATGTCCTTAATTCTGTTTGAACTGGCTAAGCTATCGCGCCGCGGCGGCGAATCTATGTTTTTGATATACTTGTTTTATTTGCAAAAGTGTCAAAGTTTTTGCATATTGCTGTATGTGCACATATATGTATATATTTATTTATAATAATACGCGCGCTCTGATTGGCTAAAAATCTGTTTTACCATGATATATAACATAGAAAACCTATGTTTTATTGTTTTAAATTGCTAGTTTTGGCCGTAAAATCGCAAAGAAACTCGCCTTTGAAGTTGAAATGTCGCAAAAAATTTTGTTATCTGATTGAGATTGTATTGATCGACAAATAAATAAATAAATAAATAAATAAATAAATAAATAAATAAATAAATAAATAAATAAATAAATAAATAAATAAA